>CABHPH010154875.1:26993-44336 GCA_902168325.1 Peromyscus nudipes
GAGAGAGAGAGAGAGAGAGAGAGAGAGAGAGAGAGAGAGAGAGAGAGAGAATATGCAAGAACCTTGGGATACTCTTCAAAACTCAAATATTTCGATCATTGGCACACATGAGGAAGATGAGTTACAGATTGGGGACATGGAAAACCTCCTCAGAAAAATAACAGCAGAAAGCTCCTCAAATTTTGAGAGAGACACAGACATCCAGGTACAAGAGGCATTTAGAACCTTAACCACACATAACCACAGAAGTATGTCACCATGACAGCATAGCTAGGCTGTTAAAAAAGTGTAGGACCAAAAGAATATTAAAATCTGCTTGAAGGAAATGTCAAGTAACATTTAGAGGCAAATATATTAGACCAACAGCAGACTTCTCAGAAGGAACTCTAAATGGCAGGAAGGCATGGGATGATGTATTTCAGGTCCTGAATGAAAATAACTACCAACCAAGATTGTTGTATCCAGCAAGGCTGTCCTTCACAAGGGAAAAGTATGTACCTTCTGTGGTAAAAAGAGATTAAGGGAACTCATGGCCACTAAACCAAAATTACAAAAGATGCTTGAGAGAATCCTATACCCAGAAGAGAGAGAATTTAGTAAATACCATCATTAAGAACATGAATAAATCCCACTAGAAAAACAGAGTTATGCCAAATGAGGAGTAAGAAAGAAATACTAGAAATACTAACACAGTAAATCATCAAATTCAAAAGTAGAGAAAACAAGAATTGATGCCCGGAATTATGGGCCAAGTTTCTGCCCAGCAAAGCAGACATTCTGTTGACCGGCCCACAGCATGAAGTTGTCTGTAGTGGTTTGGATAAGAATGGTCACCATAGGTTCAAACATCTGAATACTTGGTCTCCTGTTTGGGGAGGATTAGGAGACGTACCTTTGTTGGAGGTATGTCACTGGGGGTGGACTGGAGGTTTCAAAAGACTGTTCCCTGGGCAATCTCCGCCTCCGGCTTGTGGTTCGAGCTCTGAGCTTTCGGCTGTTCCTGCCTTTACTCTACAATCATGGACTCTGACCCTTCGCAACTGTAAGTCTAATTAAATGCTTTCTTCTGGCTTGTTTGTTTGTTTGTTTGTTTTTTGTTTTGCTTTTTTTTGATTTTGAGTTTTTTGTTTTGTTTTGTTTTTCAAGACAGCGTTTCTTTGTGTAGCCTTGGCTGTCCTAGTAGACAGGCTGGCCTGGAACTCAGAGATCCTCCTGCCTCTGCCTCCCAAGTACTGGGATTAAAGGCGTGTGCCACTGTCACCCTGCTAATGCTGTCTTTGAAAAACAAAACAAAACAAATGGAAGGACCTGGGAAGAAGGCTCCGACTGTGTACTGCTTGTCAAGCTAGGCAAGATCCTCAGCACTTCTGTAAAAAGTCAGGCACTGAGTGAGGAAGGCATCCAACAGCAATGTCGGACATTCCTAGGCAAACAAAGAAGCATGTACACATGGATACACACATGGCACAAATTACAAACCTGTACTTTTAGTGCTTACCCTGGTGGGCATCTTGTCTTTGCCATTTGGTTTTCAGTTCAGGAAAAAATGCTCAGATGACCACATTTGATTTCACTTGGGTAGAGGAATGGAGTAATCCAGGCCACACAGGCAAGGGGGTGTCAGGAAGATGGAAAGGTTGCTGTGTATAGTCTCACAGGCTGTCTGTGTGACCTCACCTGGGCTTAATGTTGTATTGAGTGCATGGCAAATTGAGAAGTGCAGTACAGATGTGAGATACTGGGTAAGGGCGACATACACAACAGTGGATACAGACTGGATGGCTCATCGAGCTGACCCATGAGAGTAGATACTGTCAAGACCAAAAGGCCACGTTTTATTTTTTTAGGTATGTTCTATACGTGATTCTCAGAGCAATAAGGCAACAGGAAGCTACTTAGGGACAATGGCTTCAGTGCACAAGAGAAGACTCACTAGGTGTAAGGAAGAGACCTGATTCAGTGCCCAAAGCAGCGGAGCCAGCCTCACCTGCTCCTGAGAAGCCTGGTGTTTAGACAGGTGACTAACAGTAACACCCTCTGTATCTCAGAATGTCCAGGAATAAAAGGTGTGTGTCATGTTAAAAAATGACAGTGAAATCTTCCACTGTCAGACCACAGGAAGAATGGTTCAAATGCAACAGGAAGCATTTCACAAGGCAACAAACCACAGGAAAGCTGGCCATGAATACAGCCTTCCGACAGGCTGCACCACAACCAAACTCTGGGGTCCCCACACTGAGGTGCACCTCACCGACAGGCTACCGAAGTTCATCTCCTTATGTTCACTCTGAGTGGGTGAAAATACGGAGTGTTATCTGGGACAGTTGGAATCACAGGGAAGATGGCTGTATCTATCATAGCTTCAAACCCAAAGACATATGGGGAAAAAAAGAAAGCAGTAGAATTCTGTTTGATTTGAAACTATGCTACATCTTTTGTAAAGGAGTATAGGGGCCTCCTCCAGGAAGCCACCTGCTCTGGATCATTGCCTCTGGATCAAATTTGCTTGATGGGCACAATGAGGAAGAAGAGAGAGAGAAGGAAGGGGCTGCCACTTGCCTGATACTACACTGTGTTGATATTTTTTTCCATGTGAAGGACAGTGACACAGTTCTATACACTGTCTGATCACCTTCCATCTATCTACTTCCTGATGTAACAGAAATGCACTGGCCCTCCAGTTGGAGAATCTGCAGTTCATAGGAACACAGCCTCTAAGCCATGTCTGACCCTCGGAGACCTGTGGCCTTGCCTTTCAGGGTCCATAACCTTTCCAAAATTCTTTAGGTTACCATGACATTGAGCTGCTCGGCAATGGTGTTAGAAAATTAAATGTCACAAATCTCCAAAGTTATGAAAATCGTATCTCACAGGTCTAGAATACCAAACTTTAGCTGGGCACTGTGCTACACACCTATAAGCTCCTCACTTTAGGGGCAGAAAGTAGAATCAGAAGCTCAAGGCCAACCTAGACTACACGAGAAGCTGTCTCAAAAACAAACAAACAAACAAAACCCAACAAAATAGAACATTTAAGATACAAGAGTGAGTGAGTTAGCTATTGGCGATTGTCTGAAAATAAAATGCAACAAACAAAACCCACAAAGCTAACTGACTCCTCCATCAGCTGGTCAAGAATGGAGTCTTTTCAAGAACTCTTTACTTTGATTTTGCAAAGCCTGTCCCAGTAAAATATCTACTTTGCCTGTTTTAAACCTAAGTACATTGACATGTTAGGAATTATGCTGATGGGTTATTTTGAATGCCAGGCAAGCAATGGTATAGAAACAGTGATTGGGATGGAAGGGGAGAGAAGACAGAAACAGTGCTCTCCCCCGCCTCCCCGTTTTGTCCTCTGACTTCCAATGTCAAGCGAAGTACCCAAGTCTTCCATCATATAGGCCTTGCTCAGCAGGCAGGTATACCAGAAGTCCCAGCGCAGACACTAACTTTCCGAGTCAGGGGGTGGCAGCTGTCTCCCACTTGGCCCATAGGTGTGCAGATCCGTATGCTCTTCACCCAGATACTGACAGCGCAGCACATGCCTCCTCCACACTGGGAGTCCTTGTCGCAAGCCTGGAACGAAATAAACCAACAGATAAATATAGACAGTGGGAAAGGCTCAGGCTGGGGAACTCTAAAATTAGCAGGGAAAATCCTCTTTAAATATCCAAATGCCCAGCCAGTAAAGTACTTGCCACCCAAGCACGAGGACACGAGTTCAATCCTTAGAGCCCACGGGTAAAGCCAGATGTGGTGGCTCGCGCTTGCAATCCCACCTCTGGGAAGATGGAGGCAGGCCGATCCTCGGGACTTGGTGGCCAACCAGTCTAGCCAAATTAGGGCATTCTAAGCCATGTGAGAAACCATGACTCCAAAAATAAGGTGGATAGCACCTGAGGACAACATCTGTGCTTAATGTCTGCCTTCCACACACATGCCCATACATGTGTGTGTGAACACCTCACCCAGCATGTATCCTAATGCAGTGATTTTAATAAAACAGAACCATAAGCTCCATTTGCTTGTATACACCTACAATCAACATTGATTAGAATGTTTCCACAGACTAAAGAGCTCCTGTATGATGAAACCCAGGATTAAGAAGGAAAGAGGAGGGGGAACAGCACTTTGGCTTTCTTCTGGTGCTTTATGGCTAAAATTGAAGAATGAGTCTATGCTAGCCCTGTGCTATACACGGCCATTCGGAACTGCACAAATCAAATCACAAGATTTTATGACTACTAGCTGCTGAATATAGGGGGCCTAGTTTTAAAAAAGAGATGGAAATAGTCTCTAAATCGGGCACAAAGTGCTGCAGACCTGTAAAGTCACCGATGTAACATTTAGAAGCGCTCATTTTCCCTTTCAAACATTTGCCCTATGCTTTGTGAGACTGGATGCTTCCTTCCTGCATGGGTACCCTGATTTTCACCATTTCCTCTTTCAAAATATGAACTGTCCAAGGGTGGGAAGGGACAGACCAAGACTTTTGCCCCTTCTGGCTAGTCTTTCACATGAATGACACACAGAAAGGAGCTGACTGGCTTCGGAGCAGCAGACGTGTACATGGGAAACTAGCCTCAAAGGTCCAGCAGGTGAGGACAGGCACAGGACAGCACAGTTACAACCAGCAGCAGTAACTCCTCAAAGTACACCCCACCCCCACACGCCCCGCATACACAAACTTCAAGTCTATACAGCCGAAGAATCAACGTGGAGGACTTGCCATGCAGTGCTAGATAAATGAAGCCCACGTTTATTTGCATGAAAATGTATCTTAAGAACTGTAGCTCTTTCTTAGAGCCAACAACAGCAAAAAAGGGATGCCTTGTTTTAGCAATGTGTAGCAACCCATTTGTTGTTCAAAATAAGTAGTGGCTTAAAACCACAACTTTAACTTTGGGTGGCTTTTCTTCTTCTTTTGTTATAGGATGGTGTTTAAACATTCCCACCTTTTAATTTTTGTCTGGACACCAGAAATCATGCAAACATGACCATCATAGCCCTGAAATGTCAGGTCTACTCAACAATCTTCTGCAATATGGTTTTAATACATCTATATGGAGATCTCAAGTTCAAAGACTGTGCTGGTGTGTGTGTAGTAAAAACTTAAGGTGGGTGTTTCAACCAGTGTTTTAACAGATGTACAAGACTCTAACTTCTAAAGCCCCAGCAGCTCTTTCTAAGACCATAAAAAAAAAGCCAGACCAAAATCTTTTAAAATTCAATCAATCACTTAGATGCTTATCACTCTGTATACACTATATCTAGATAAATAACTGACTTTTTAATTTGAATCCAGATGATTTCTGCTAGGGGAACCTAACTTCACTTTACTGCCGTGTTGCTTTAGAGAAAAACTTTTCCAATTCTCTTTTCATAACATTGAATTAACAACAACAATAACAAAAAAAAAACCCAAGAGTCCACATGACTGTACCACCACTTCTCCCCACCCCCGAATCCCACCAGCATGTAAACATGAAATGAGATAAAATTTCATTTCATAACAAAAAGCTTCAGTTGTTGGAAATTTACAGAGAATTGCATAAGTTTATATCTTTTTAATTAGACAGCTGTTTCCTAGTACTCTTTATTCTTCTTAACCCATTGCAGAGCCCTGCAAACAGTGTCCTCCTGTGAATGGAACAAAACCCACTTGCACTGCCCAGGAACCTTGGGGCTTAGAGGATTAGGAAACACTTAGAATGAACCAGCAGGGGAAGGAGGGAAAACCCACCCAATCATGTTTCCATTCGCATGTGTTACAAAGACACTGTAGAGACTTTTGTTCACGCACACCAACTGGCTATGGTTGAAGCTATGTAAGTGGTTTTAAGAATCTCTGCTCTAATAAGTACCACAAGGCATAAAACCAAATATTTATGGGACATAACTCAATGCTGTCATAGCCCCAGAGCTTTCAGAATGCAATCTGTACCCTAGGAAACACAGAGAACATCAATCTTCATTTATTCAACAGATGACCCTTCTTTTAAATGACATGTTATTTTATTGCCTACATGTCATCGTTCCAAACACATCTATATTAAAATCCAATAACGTACTCTTACATATTAAAAATGATTTAAATAAATAGATCCACTGAAAAAATATGCTTGCAACTTTTTTTTTTTTTCCTTTAAGGAGTAAAACAACAGCCAACAGCCAAGGTTCTGCTGGGCTATTAAAACAGACTTCTGAAATGTGCTGTGAACTCAATCTTTAGATAGACAAAAAGAAAACTCAGAGAGTTGAAGAAACGGGCTATTTCTAAACGTGATGGAGATGCTCTCTGTGAGTCTAAACAGTGTCTAATGACAGCCTGCTCCATCGCCAAGCCCTGGGAGTGAGGTATCAGGAATCAGACTTGACAATTTATGTAAGGAGAACTTCACAATGAAGAAGGGGGAAAAATTAAAAATAACATAAAAATAAAAGAGCAGCTGCCCCAGAACCCAGTAAGAAGAGCCCACAGTTGCTTTCCAAAGCTCACACATGGCTACGGCCCAAGGGACTGCACAGGGTAAGCCCACCCGGGAGCTATGGAATTTGAGGTGTATGTCTTGCTCTTTTGCAATTCAAGGAAGGGCGGTCAGACTTTCGGGTGAGGGTTTCTAGCCCCTGGAAAAGAACTTTCTCACTGGGGAAGAAACTTCTTTGAGCTACTAAATAGAACAGCAGACCAAAGGCAAGGAGTGCGGGAGGGAGAGGTAGGGAAGGCACTCCTGAGGCAGTTTAATTCCACGGTGTGCCTTACTGTCCCCTGCCTTGGGAGCAAGACACGTTCCCAAGGGCCCAAAGGACGATCCAGGAGAATGTCACACAGGACACACCCTTCCCGGTGCCTACACACCCCGGGCTTGGTGTCCCCGGGGCTATCCGGGAGCGACAGGTGCGCGGGCAGCTTACCCCGGTGATGACCGCGGCATCCCCGGCGGGCGGCGTGAGCAGCAGCGGCAGCAGCAGGAGTAGCAGCAGCGGGGCACAGCGCGGGGCCCCCATGGCGCCCCGGGGACACGGTGGCGGTTGGGGCACGCGATCGGGGACGTTGGGGACGCGTGGCCGGGCTGCTCTGCCGAGCCGCGAGCCTGGCGGCAGTTATAAAGGCGAGCCCCGCGGTGACTCACGCCCGGTAGCACGCGGGGGGCACGGCGCGGGCACACACACCCCGCGCCCGCACACGCGCACGTGCCCCGCGCCCCCACGCGCACAGGCGCCACGCGGGCAGAGCCCCCTGCGGGGCGCCGCCAGCCCTAGTCAGCCTTCCTGTTGCTTTTGTAGTCTCAGAAACCCTCCTCCTTCGCTGTCCTGCTTTCCCGAGCTCCACGTGCTCAGCCCCCACACTCTCGGAGGCACATCATTTGCTATACAGATGTGCAGAGGGTGCCCACGACGTGCCGGGCGCGGCGGACACAACCGTCCTGTATTCGTACACATTTGTTCAGCATGTCTACAAGGAGCGCTCCGTGCGTGCCAGGTACTGCCACCGTCTCTGTCCTGCTGTCCTGTGGTGGCACAACTTAGAGAGGACCCACCACAAACAACAACAACAAAAAAAAAACAAAAAACAAAGGTGTAGTAAAGGGGAAAAACAAAGTACCGCGCACACCCCAACTCCCCATCCCTTGCGAAGTGGAGGGCCTCAGCTGCCCCTCCAGCTGTGGGAGCCTCATTTACTTTTTTGAAATGACTTCCCCTGGTGCCCACATCTGTTCCTGACCCTCTCCGCCCTGATTTCCCTCACGTGCGTTCCCTCCCCTCGGCAGCTTCCAGCCAGAACAGGATGCTGCCAAGGGGAAAAAGAGAACTCCCAGCATGTTCTGCCAGCCTGAGGCCCTGGGAAGGCGGCTCCCTCCCAGTTCCCTTCTCCAACCCAGGAAACTCTAGGTCTTTGGTTCAGGTCAATAACTAATGTGTATCTGCTGGAGTCTAGTCACTCCATGAGACAAGAGACAACTATGCCCTCGCTGTGTACCTCTGTGGTGCCAATAATCCCATCTTACTTGCCTCTACAAGAGTGATCAAATTGACTTGTTCTGGCCAGGGAGTGGTGGTGTAGCCCTATTATCCCAGTACTCGGGAGGCAGAGGCAGGTGGATCTCTGTGAGTTCAAGGCCAGACTGACTGGTCTATAAAGCGAGTTCCAGGACAGCAAGAACTGTTATACAGAGAAACCCTGTCTCAGAAAACAACAACAACAAAAAATTGTTCTGAGTTTGAGGGGTGCCCACCTTACTCCTGGAGGACTTGGGACCTCAGACTTTCCCATGTCCCTTAGAACCACAGACTGCTGAAAGGCAGATGGGCCTCTTCAGCCTCTTTAATCAATACAGTAAGGAGAACTGGGCCAGTTACTTTCAGACTGCGGGCTCCCCCATGCCAAAGCATTCAGACGAAATGTAGAGGGGGAAAAAAACTGAACAAAGGGCCAGGGAATTATTTGAATGTTAAACAGCTGGATATTTCAAACCCCAGATCTTTGGCTGAGTTTTAAAGCCTTTTGTACCCATGTTTTCGAGTTCAAGAAGCATCCTGAGACCGAAACACAAACGGGATCAAACTCATTTTTAACTTTGAGAAAACTGTTAAAAGTGGATTCACAGTAAAATAAGTGGAAACAGTAGCAAGTGACAGACTGGTGGAAAGTTTCCTTTTCCAGTCTCCATGCCAACCACGGCATGGGAGTGCAGCCCAGGGGGAAATGTAAAAACCAGTCAACACGGACTTTAACATTCCTGCCACTTTTTTTCCCCTTGAATGGCCGATTTCATATTTGTTATTACTGAATGCCAACTGGGTATTCCCTACTTCTCCAAGCATAGAAACCAGGCCATGTCTACACAGGAAAATGCTAGCCTTCCATTGTGACTGGCTTCTTACAGGTCTGTTTGCAAAAACCATCTTCTAAGACTGTTAAATCAAGGTTGGAAGCGTTTCAAAACAGGTTGGTTTGGGGCTCTTGTTTTCCTGTGCTGAGGTTGGAACCAAGGGCACAGACACCCTGGCCAAGCCCTCTACCACAAGGCTACACCCTGAACCTCCTTGGAGACCTTTTTAATGGTTTTAATACTTGAGAAAAGAAATGAAAACTCTTCAACACGACTTCTTTTGGACCCACGGGCAAGTTATCAGAGCAAGTCTGACTTTAATTCTTAAAAATGGAAAGACGTAATTCGGATTAGCCCCCACAGATACGGACAGTGATGGAGCAACCGTGAAATTGAAGTTCTGTTTTGTTACTGCAGCCTGTTGGTGTGGTCAGTCATATGGTCCAATTAGCCAGGATCAACTGCTGGATGAGGTCTAGAACTTGTGGGTTCAGAGTGCAGACTAGCAGCCTAGCGGGCCACCACTGCTCAGCTGATTTGAAAGTGTGATACAAGAGTGTCCGAAAAGCCCCGTGTTTGACAGTTAGAGTGACCTGGATTGGAGTCTTTTGTAGCAACTAGACTAGCCTTCAAACCTTTAGAGTCTGTTTTGTTTCCTAGGAAACGAGTATAAAATACCACCCTTCTGGGGTCTGGCCACCATGGGGCTCAAAGGAAACACCTGTAAAGTGCTAGGCACCAAGTCTGGGATAGACTGGAAGGCATGTAAAGGTGACTTCTCATTAAATCTTACAGTGAGCTCTCCCCTGACAGGTTCATTGAACACTGATAGGGCTGTTTTCTGTCCTGCCCACCTAATTAGATCACATACACTTGCTGGCTGGGAGCTCACTTTCCTGAAAATCCTTCTTGCACATGGCATTAGCCAGCACTTGGAAAATGATTGATGGGCAACAGAAGTGTATCCCATGACCATGGACAGAGACAGGTTACGAGCAAATGGTGCACAGGGCAGATGCACTTAACCTATATGGACCATGGATGCAGTAAGCAAAAAGCCGAGAGGGAAAGAGACCTGGTGCAGGGGATTCACCTGCTGTTTCCGCCAAGAATATGAGCCTGGAATGAGGTGACCCTAGAGAAGTGTACTGTCTTACAGCTGCCACACATTTGACCTACAACAGTCACTCTGGGACCTGAGCTGAGGGAGACTTTATTTGAACTGATTTATGATTTCTAGGGTTACACTAAATATCACCTAGAAAGTATGTCGAAATTCTAGACCCAGCTACCTGTGACTTTATTTGAAAGTAGTATCTTTGCAGATACAATCAACCAACTTGAAATTATCTTGGATGAGACTGTGTTGTAAATCTAACGACTGATACTTTTGTTAACAAAAAAAAAGGTGTGTGTGTGTGTGTGTGTGTGTGTGTGTGTGTGTGTGTGTGTGTTTGTGTATGTGTGGGCCCATATACACACAGCATATATGTAGGTCATGTACACACAGCATATATGTAGGTCAGAGGGCAACCTTGGTTACCAACACCTTTTGTTTGGGACAGGGTCTTTCACTAGACTGGATCTTTTCCACATAGGTCAGGTTAGTTGGCCTCTAAGCCTCAAGGTCTCTGCCTGTCTCAGCCTCCCATTTTACCATTGTTGGGATTACAGACTCCTGTCACCACACCTGGCTTTTTATATGGGTTCTGGACACTGACCTCAGGACATCAGGCTTGTGAGTCAAGCGCTTTGCTGAATGAGCTATCTCCCCGGCTTTTATAATAGGAACGAGATACTTGATACAGAGACAGATAACACATCTGTTAGCCCTCCACCTGGATAGCTAGCTTCCAGAACCCAGAAGAGTTGGGAAGAGCATCTTCCCAGAAGGCTTCACAAAGAGAAGGCCCTGCTGACACCTTGATTTTGAACTTCTCACCTCCAGAACTAGAAGAAAATAACGTCTGCTGTATGAAGTCACCCAGTTCTGCTCACTTCTCCCAACACCTCTGGGAAACTAACAGGCTGGGTGGGGCAGGATGGTTGCACATCAGCTTTCTTCTGCCTCTGCCTGGAACTCAAACCTGACTGTGTGGTGACTGAAACAGGTCACATGACAGTTCACTTTGCTAAGGATAGCAGTACCAATGTGGTTTGTACTGAGATCCAGAAACCTGGTGAGCAGTGCCAGATTCTACGGGAAAGGGGCCTTTGGTGGCTTGGACCCCTTAATGAGTTCAGTGTGCTTTGACTGATTCTAGTAATTCTCACTACAAAGGATAACGGGTTTATGTATATTTTTTTCTTGTTCCATCCTTCAAGTGACACAGTGTGAAAGAGTACAAATGTGCAAGCTGGGAATATTTTAAGTAGGTAGTAAACCATCATTCACTCACTCAACAGGTACTTACTAAGCATGAACTATAGACTGAGCATTGAGTAAAGCACTTCGTGGCTCAGTACATTATTTGCTGACCAGGATGACTGAGAGTAATCATCAACCCATATCCTGACGGGAGAGAAGTGCAGAAACCTTGTTGGCAGTCCAGAGAAAGAGGTGCAGGAATAGAGTAGGAAGGAAGGAGGGAGCTCAGGGTTCACTGTGTGAACTGGCTGATGGGGGGTTGGGGGGTGATGCTGGCACTCACGTGGGCGTGGGCAAAGGCACTCGAACAGGCAGGGTGAGGGGAGCGGCTGTGCTAAAAACAGACGCGGTTAAGCAGCGGTTTGCTGGACTTTTCAAAATTCCCATTTCACATAATGTAGCCACAATGACTAAGGTTTAGGTAGAAAGTTGGAAAACTGTGATCCATTGTCCGTTTTTTGCTGTTGTTTGTCTGTCGTCTGTGGTTTTTTGTTTTTTGTTTTGGTTTTGTTTTAAGTTTTACCAGGACCTAGCCATGCTGTTTCTGCATTGCCTGTGGTGGCTTTTTACTGAGTACTTGTGAGACCATAGGACCCGGAAAGCCAAAATGTGTGTGTGTGTGTGTGTGTGTGTGTGTGTGTGTGTGTGTGTGTGTTTGTAGGCAGTGGTGCGGATGCACATGTGTGTGCCTGTGCATGTGGAGGCCAGAGGCCAGCCTCAGCTGCTGTTCTTCAAGTACTTTCCACCTTGCTTGGTGAGACGGGGTCTTTCACTAGGCCTGGGACTCACCAAGTAAGCTAGCCTGGCTGGCCAGTAAGCCCCAGCGATCTGCCTGTCTCTGCCTCAGTGCTGGGATGCTCCGCGCATACCACCCTCCAGTCTGGCTTAATTTTACATGGGTTCTAGTGAGCAAACTCAGCTTACTGTGCTCAAGACGGAGCTATTTCCCCAGCTCTACTGCCTCCGATTTATGTGTTTAAGAAGCGCCTAGAAGGCTGGAGTGCTGGTTCAGCCATTGAAGGCCAGGCTCACAATCAAAAATATATATGTATAAAAAAAGAGCCTGGAATTTCTATACTGCCTTATACTGCAATTTTGCCACCATCTTCTTAGCTGAACCTCATGTGGGATGTACTTTAGAGGCTCCAACCCACATTCTTTTTGACGTTTGGGATATTGCCCAAAGTTCTGTCTTATGGTTTGCTGTCTTGCATATTAACCTTACTATAATTGATTTCGATGATCTGGCACACAGTAGGTGCTTAATCAATATGGGTGGAGTTTGAAAAGAAAGATCAAGAAATGCAAGCCCTGTTCTCCATCTTGAATTGAAAGCCTCAGGCATTTTCTCCACCACAGACGAGAACATCCAGACTGTTCCTCACGTGGCTCTGCTCTCAAAAGTGATTCCGGCTTCGTTGAGGACTTCCTTTGTATGTGTCTTTTTCTTATGGCTTATTATGAAGGCATAATGGGGGGCCTGGTAGTGTCATCACTGGGTTTTACTTGTCTTTGTGTAAATGACTTTTCATTTAGGTCTGTTCCAAAAAGTAAAATGGATATTCTCCTTTCTGCTTTGCCTTTATCCTTTATTGAGGAGCTATTACACATGGCTCCTCTTGCTAAACCCATAATATCATCCTGCTATCTTTCTAAAATAATAACCGTGTTTTGAATGTGACACGAAAAAGGAATGGCTTTTATAATTCTAAATAAGATGTCTATTTTAATCTAGTTCAATGCTGACGATTTTCTCTTTATTTTAAAAAATAAATCACCAAGATTCAATTTGAAAGCCAATTGTCTACCGAGGCACTAAAAATCATTTGCTCCATTCAAGTGGTAATGTACAGTAAAGTTTATCTATTTTTAAACAGTTGAAATATTAATCCAGGAGAATGAGTTTTCTTAAAACAATTAGTACACAATGACTTTGAGATAATATGAAGGGTCACCAAGGAACACTCGCTTATAAAAGATTTAGTTGTGTTCATTATAAAGCTGGCCCTTCTCTGTCTACCTTTTTTTTTTTTTCTATTGAAGATGGGCTCGAAGGCAAAAGCTTGTGCAGCATGTACTGAGGTCTTCATTCAAAGGAGAGATTATTATGCAAATACGTGGCATATTTGGTAACTTTCCAGATGGAAAAAAAAGTCTCACGTAAGAAAGGTATTTTCTTAAGATTAAAAACCAATGACTGGGTAATTACTTTATCATCCTTTCAGGTCAACATGAACTAGCTATCACACCGGAATAAACCTCATTTAGCAACCTTTAAAGATGGAGAGGACTTGGAAGAAGTAATGAGACACACACACACACACACACACACACACACACACACACACACACGAAATAATAGGCACAAAACTTTCAGAGCCAGGTGTGGTGGCTCCTGTCTCTAATCCCAGCACTCAGGAGGCTGAGGTGGAAGGTTTGCCTGCTCCTTGTGTGGCGTGCAGACAGCTTAGACCGAGTGAGTTTGTGAGGGCGAAGGAGACCTTGTATTGCTGTGGCCAGATGGAAGTGTGTGTGTGTGTGTGTGTGTGTGTGTGTATGTGTGTGAGAGTGTGTGTGTGTGTGTGTGTGTGTGTAGGCTAGAGGCTGACGTTAGGAGCCTTCCTCAGTCACTCTCCACAGTGAAGGTAGAACTCACTGGTTTGGCTCGGTTGGTAGAGTCCAGGTAGAACCTGTCTCCACCTTGCCCGTGCTGGGATTTCAGGCATTTGCCTGGCTTTTCTTTCGTGGGTGCTGGAGATCAAACTCAGGATCTTATTCCTGCGCAGCAAGTACTCTACCGCTTGAGCTTCCTCCCCAGTGGGTGGCTAGCGACCTGTACGCCATGTGTATAATTGTAATTTAAAATCTTCATGTACTGCTGTGATGCAAAGGTCATGGAAACCTGACACTGAAAACTGAATGGTGGAAGTCAAAAGCTTTAGTCCAAAAGTAACTGTCAGGAGCTGCTTCCTCCAAGATCTGCAGGCCAAAGCAGACTAGCCGCTTCCGATTAGAGTGTTATCCTCCTCCTCCTTCTCCTCTTCTCCTCCTTCTCAGAGAGGCAGGGTCTCATGTAGCTCAGGCAGACCTCGAGCTCAGTGTATAGCTGAGGATGACTCAATCTTCCTGCCTCTCCTTCTGAGTATTGGGATTACAGGTGTGTGCCCCCACGTGTGGTTTATGCCAGGCTAGGGACTGGGGCTTTGTGCATGCTGGGCAAGCATTCTACCAACCGCAAAACATTCCCAGTCCAAAACAAGCACCCTCTGCATGCTAGGAATCATGTGGAATGGCTAATATGCATCGTCTTATAAAATCCTCCCCACACCCCCATTGTCAACTGTACCAACATGATCGAGCACTTGACACTTGATGGAAAATTGTTACATTTTACCTCACTTCATCAACCTTGTATGACAAATGCTGCTATTGTCCCGTTTATGGGCTCTGTGATCTTTTTGCGTGTTTTCATTAAAAAAAAATCAGCACAAAATAAATGTACAGGAAGAGCTATATAGTGCAATGTTTCTATAGATGTTTGCAGCATGTAGAGACCAAATGAAGATGATGAGCATTTCCATCTCCTTAAAGGTTCATCACTTCTTGATTATGGGAACCCTTGAAATCTACTCTTCTAGATTTTTTTTTTTTTGAGACAGGGTTTCTTCATGTAGTTTTGGTGCCTGTCCTGGATCTCGCTCTGTAGACCAGGCTGGCCTCAAAACTCACAGAGATCTACCTGGCTCTGCCTCCCGAGTGCTGGGATTAAAGGCGTGCACCACCACTGCCCGGCTCTTTTAGATTCTTTGACGTGTAGTTGTTACCTGTATTCACTGTGCTGCAGAACACTGGGACATGTTCTTTGGGTATAAGTCAGGTTTGGTAGCTGTTGCCAAGCCTCTTCCTACCCTGAGAAACTGTGCACTATATAATCTACACAGAAAGGACATACGTGTTTACTTAAGGAAATAACAAGGAAGAGATCATGTAACCAACCTCACTTCAGTATCTGAATCTACAGGGTCTCAGAAATCCATGTGGTCCCCTCTCCAAATATATCTTGTTTCTAACCCCAATCTCAGCCCTTTTCTGATTGTTTCTTAGGGTGTTAACCACCCCATCACTTGTTTTTCCCAGTTGTCCTATATACATACAGATCCCTGAACATTTTCCGATTCGTCTTCCTGCCAAGGCACAAACATCTCAGGACCTTTCCCCTTCTCCAGGTTTTAAAGAACCAAACTTAGATGTACTGAATTCCTAAGGAAATTTTCTATTACAAGCAATGAAACCCAACTCAAATAGCTTGAGGGAAGGGCAAGCTTGTAGTTGTGCTTGAAAGTCTGTATGTGCTGGTTCTGCATCTGCAGACCTCAGACGGACAATACTGGGGAAATGAGTCACACCAGCCCTGAAAATGTGCAAACATTTTTTCCTTGTCATTATTTCCTAAAAAAATACAAAATAACAACATTCACACAGCTGTATATAAATTCTCTACTACATATTATACAAGAGACTGGGCATCTATGGATTTGAGTGTCTTCAGGGATACTATAACCAAACTCACATGGATATCAGGGCATGACTGCTCTCTAGAAACTAAAAGAACAGTGGCAGGTACAGCTTACCCTTCTATTGTGACTTCTGAAAGGTTGGTCTCTTGGGTCAGGTTGTCTACATATGGTGGTTCTTGGTCACTCTAGGGGAGACAGTCTGCTTCCCATTTCACATTTTTCCTCTTCCTCCACCTCCTCCTCCTCTTCCTCCTCCTCCTCCTTCTTCTTCCTCGGCCTCTTCCTCTTCCTCCTCCTTCTCCTCCTCCTCTTCTTCTTCTTCTCTTCTTCTCTCTCTCTCTCTCTCTCTCTCTCTCTCTCTCTCTCTCTCTCTTTCTCTCTCTCCTCTGTGTGCATGTGCATGCTCAATCAAGTGTGTGTGTGTGTGTGTGTGTGTGTGTGTGTGTGTGTTAAAGAATCCAATTCCTCTTCCTTTCCCACAGTGATTCCAGCAGATGTCCTCTGTGGACCATTTTGGATTAGACATTTATGGCTGAATCAACTAGCCATGGGGATGAAACAATCTGATATCTGATTAGATGGTGCTATCGACAAAGGAACAAGGGGCAGATGGTCTATAGACCAAGGTGATAGCTTAGCCCTCACTTCTGAGCAAAGCAGGGTTACTCTGCCCATGCTTACCAGCTACAAGTCGGCCATTCCCATTCTCCAGCCTCAACAAGCAACATAGCTACCTACATATGTGGTAACATTGTGTACCCTAATAAACTTATCTGGTGTCAGAGAACAGAACAGCCACTAGACAGACATAGAGGCCAGAAAATGGTGGCACACACACCTTTAATCCTATCACTTGGGAGGCAGAGATCCATCTAGATCTCTGTGAGTTCAAAGTCATACTGGAAACAGCCAGGCATGGTGACACATTTTTAATCCCAGGAAGTGATGGCAGGAAGCAGAAAGGTATATAAGGTGTGAGGACCAGGAACTAGAGTCTTGTTAAGCTTTTAGGCTTTTGAGCAGCAGTACAGCTGAGATCCATTCAGATGAGGACTCAGAGGCTTTCAGTCTGAGGAAACAGGATCACCTGAGAAATTGGCAAGGTGAGGTGGCTGTGGTCTGTTCTGCTTCTCTGATCTTCCAGCATTTACCCCAATACTTGGCTCCAGGTTTGTTTTTATTAATAAGACCTTCTAACAATTTGTGCTACATACCTACCTGTCTCCGTTGCTCTACCAGAGTACCTGAGTATAAAAACAAGAAAATCATTTGATTTCACCATTTCAGAGGTTGGAAAGTCTAAGAACATAGTCTGGGGCCAGGGGGATGGCTCATCCGGTAAAGTGTTTGTCTGACAAGCATGAGGACCTTAGTTCAATCCCCAGGACCCACTTAAAAAAGCCAGGCCTGGTGGTGAACGCATGGAATCTCAAGGATGGGGAGGCAGAAACATGGATCCCAGGGGCTCTTGGCCAGCAAACGTAGATGAATCAGCAACTCCCAGTTCCCAGGGAGAGACTTTGCCTAAAAACAGTAAGATAAACACATTATGAGGAATGACGCCTGAAGCTAACACATGGGCACTCTCCTACACACACACACACACACACACACACACACACAC
>CABHPH010154876.1:0-19678 GCA_902168325.1 Peromyscus nudipes
AGAGAACACCGCCGGACTGTGCTGCGTCTCTTCCAGAACCCATCATCTACCTATCCCTTCATTTGTGAGTTACGCCTTTAAATAAATCTCCTTTTAACTACGTGGAGTGGCCTTAGTAATTTCACCAATACTGCTGTAAGAATTAAATGACATGACACACAAAAGCATTGGACTTACTGCATGAACGTAACAAAGAGTATCTATTGCCATTCTAAGTATTGATAAGGTTATTAATAATACCTGGAGTAGTAGGACTACCCTACCCTTGCTAGGAGTAGAGACACCGAACTCAATTTTGAACTGAATAGAAGTAAATTTGGAGCTAAGGGTACCTCTATGGGTATGGAAGGTTAATTAGTAAAGAGATTAAAGTTGATGTGCAAAGAAATGGTAGTAGAAAGGCCTGAGGTAAAAGATGAGAGGACCAGGCAGATGCCATAACAGGCTGCTCAGTCTTCTCTCGGAGATCAGGCCTCAATTTCAGTTTCCTGAGACAGAACAAGCAGTTTCTGAGAGAGCCATGAACAAAGGACAACCAGTCTCTTACACCCTTGACAGCAAGGGTGAGGAGGCCTGGTGCATGCAGGCCAAGCCTGAGCCACAGTTAGCAAGCTCAAGGTGATAACCAAATAAGGACAAAGCCTGGGACTTGTCCAGGCATGACCCAAAATGGAAAAAACGGTAACCTCAGCCAACCCCTAACTAGCGCTGGCCAATTAGAACGTACTAATATGATTGCCACTTGCTTAAGCCAATCATATCTAAAATGACCTAACTGCTCTAGGACCTCCCTTTGGCTATGCTTAAAAGGAGGCTTTGAGCTCCTCTCAGGGCTGTCACTATTTTGCCTTTGTGTAGGATGGTCCACCCTAACATGCTGGAAGCCTTCTTGAGATAATAAACGTTCTTGATGATTGCATATGTGGATGGTGGCCTTTTGTGGGACTTCTCCAGGACCCTAACAAAAGAGGGAGAAAGAAGCCTAGAAAGGCTAGAGGATTTAGGTGCCTCACAAGGATCCCTTCCTGCCCTTAGTACCTAAATACCGTAAATTTTTATTGCTGTTCCTAATACTGATAGGTAGTTAGGTAGGGATTAGCATACTTGGAGGCCTTCAAAAATGGACTCCTTCCTTTAATCAGCCATGGACCCAACCTCCTTTGGCCATGGAAACACTGGAAAGGAAGCTTCACAGTTGCCTCTTCTTAAGGTTTAACCTACCATATAAAAAGGTGGAGGCATCAGGGATTGGCTGAGATCAAGAGGAAGCTTTGTCCTCAGAAGAATAGGATCTGAGTTCAGCCTCAGGCCCTGGGTGGAGACAGGACAAGCTACCCAAGACATTACATACTATTGTCTCCTCCCTTCATAGCTAATTCATCTGTACCTGTCAATTGCCTGGCCGGGAAACCACCCCTCAGGAAAGCCAATTTATCTGAAGATATACTAAGGAGAGGGGAAGAATAATTATCCACAAAATGGTCATTGCTGGTTTCTATCCTGGGAAATCAATTTTTCCTGTTCATCAACTTCATAGAAATGGAACATCTGAGTCTTTTGCCACTTGAGTGGGATTTTTGGGATCAGCACAAAGCTCTGACTCATCCTTGGCTCCATATCAGTTGTTCACTCTTTCCTGTGGCTATTCAGTGTTCTTGAGTGTAGATCATGCTTTACTTAGGATGGATATTGTAGCTGTTTCCTGCTTTGAACCAACCTGAATAAAGCTTCTATTAATGGATTTCTATTTTCAATTTTTGGGGGGAGGTGGGGCAGGTACTTAGGAGTGGAATGGGTCTAATAGAAATTGCCCAGAACATGTGTGGAGCCCAGAAAACACCCCAGGCTCCCATTGTGCCAGACTTTACCAGCAGTTAGAATCCTTCCCTGGGAGAGGATCATCTCTCTCCAGGGTCTATTGCTTCTGTATCAATTGGAAACTTTCTCAAGGAGAAACTTACTAATAAAATCTGTTTGTCTGCTAATGCAGCAGAGTCACACATTGTAGCCCAGGGCCCCGGTATAGTTTCTCTGAAGCTGGAGAGTTAGAGCCAACATGCACAGGGAATTAAACCAACATGCGTCTCCCTGTTGTTGCCAGAAGAATAAGCTGTACACATAGTTCAGTCGATTTTGATAGTGTCAATCAGGAGCTTGTTAGGAGCTTTGAGAAGTGGTACCACCACATCAACACACAGATTTGGTATACATTATGAATTAAATAGTCTTTCGCAGAGATGGAGCCCACTCAGCATCAGCCCCTGAGCCATGGTTTTGGGTCTTAGGGCTCCACCTGCTGTCGGGTCCGTGCCATTATAAGAAACAGAACATAGATATCATAAGAAACAATATTGTGGGGAGGGTTGAGTGCCAGACTCGGCTCTCTTCCAAGTGTCCTGCCCTCAGGGTTTGGGGGACATCAGAAATCTGTCACTGGCCACCCAAATGACATTTCCCAGAGAACACAACATTGGAGCTGAGCTTAAAGAAAGAGAGAGAGCAAAAGCACCCTCCAGGGGTGGAAGTACCTTCCACACAGACCAGCGTCCTCACAACAGTGGTCCACAAACTTCCTGACAAAGCTTGATGAAAGTCAGCTGAGAAGAGCAGATATATAGAAGACACAGGAGGAGAGACCCAGGTGGAGCCTGTGGGACTCAGGGGGAAAAGGTCTCCATGTTGGAGAGATAAGGGGAGAGAGGAGGAAGAGAGAGACAGACAGACAGAGACAGAAAAAAGAAACGGGAGTGTCTCATGTGGGAGTGGGTATTGAAATGTGTTTAGTATATGAGTCAATTATGTGTATGTGAAAATGAGTGCATACAGGAGGTATACGAGATTACATTTCACATCTGGAGAGTATGTGTAGGAGAGTAAATGGCCATGCCTGTGTGAGCATGCACCCGTCAGCTGGCTCCCCGATAGAAATCATGGATAGGCAAGAGGACCCTCTCTAAGTGCTGGCTATCAGTTTCCTTCAGTGTTTCCCTAAGCAGATGGAAGCAGCCGCAAATGTCACCGGCCCTCTGCAGGCTTGGGTTATCAGGACCCTAGGCAGTGGTGAGCATTACAGCTCTCAGCCAGGGGTCTTAGAATATTGACCCTGAGATATTGACATCTCTCTCTACTCCTCTGGCTATCAGGACCTGCAGATTCTCCTCTCTGGCTTCTTACAGGCTCTTCTCAGCTCTCTGCTCTCCTCTACTTGGGCTTCTGAACTTCTTCCTGCCTGGCCACTTTTTTAAAAAACTTTCCTTTTTATTTATTCTTTGTGTCTTTCACATCATGCATCTCCATCCCATTCATTTCCCCATCCCTTCATGTCCAACCTCTGCCCTTGCAACCTCACCCCCCTCAAAATAAAATAAAATAAAATTTAAAAGAAAAAAGAAAAATCAGTCTTGTCATGGAAGCTGTAGTGTGACACAGTGAGTCACACAGTAAACCCTTTTATCCATATATCTTTCCTTGCAAGTGTTCATTGCAAAGAGTCATTGATGTGGTTTGAGGCCTCTGGTTTCTGCTGCACTATAGATTCTGGACCCTCACTGGAACTCCTCTTGGTTATCCTGCTGTTGCCCTGTGTTGTGGAGATCCTGCAGCTTTGGGTCTATAGGATGGGTCCCTTCACATGCTCCAGCAAATTACAGATGGGGTGGATGTTGGGGGGCCAACTCAGCCCTGGTTCTGGGCCTGGGTAGTAGCAGGGTTGGTCAGCCTGCCAGCTCTCCCTTGTCCTCACCACCAGGGTGAGCTCTCCTGCAATTTGCCTTGGCCAGTTCACTCCTAGCAGCCATGAATAAGGGGCTGAGCCAATTCTCCTGCTTTTACGACCTCAAGGTCGGTTCTCCCACACCTACACCTTCAGGGCCAGCTCTACTGTGCTGCCCACAGGGGTGGTGTAGGGGCCACTCACAAAAATACTGCAGCTAATGAGGGGCAGGGACAGCTCTCCCACTCTTATGGCCTCAGAGCCAGCTCTCCCATCTGCCTCAGGCGTTGATGAAGGGGGACATTTCTCCCCTGCCCATGCCACACAATGACAGATGAGTAATGAGAACAGCTCTCCCATGCTTACAACTTCAAGATTGGCTCACTCACACCTCTGCCAGCAGGATTGGTTCTATTGTGCTGCCCAGGAGAGGCTCAGGACCTGCTCTCCCAACTGTTGCCGCTGGTGGCAGACAGGGGCAGCTCTCTGGCTCTTATTGAAAGACCCTAACCCTTCAGACTTACACCCCCAAGCCTCAGGAAATGAGAAACTTCAAGCACCAGGAAATGAGAAACTAAAAATCTAGCTCCCAGGGCAACCTGACTCAGCCATTGTTCCAACTCCCCTGTAACCATGTAACAATGTAAAGAGATTTCTGTTAAGAGATGTGCTTGCTCAACTGTGACTGGGAAAGTTGCAGGTGTTCCAGGAAGGACCACTGTGACCTTTGTGTAAGCTCCACTCCCCTCCCCGATACCCCCCTTGAGGTTGACGTAACTGTACCCATTGTACCCACTCTGTGATCACTCTGTGATTGAATGGGAACTGTATCTTGTGACTTGTGTGGGTTTTTCCTTTAAAAGCACCTGTGAACTATGGTGCGGTGCCACTCTTGCTCTTTGAGCAGAGTCTGCCTGACTGTATACAGCCGTAATAAAAACCTCTTGCTATTGTATCAACTGGACTGGTGTCTGGGTTCTTGGGGTACCCACTCAGGACCCTAAACTTTGGGGTCCAACATTATGACCTCAGGGCCAGCTCTCCCACCTATCTCAGGCATTGATGGCGGGGGGCGGGGGGGCATGACCTGGCCACTCTTAATCTCTTCAGCTGCCAGGAAGCCAGATGCCTGACTCAATATTACTGTTGTTGAGACAAAACAGGGTAACTGTCCCCGACATGGCCGTGTTCAGGAATCAGCACTTCTCAGGAGACACCGGGCAGGGTCCTCAGGAAATGGACTCTGGAATCATCTGCCGCTGGGATTGCTGGCCCTGAGATGGAATCCTAGCAGAAAGAGGGATCTCCAGGTAACAGGCAACCCATTGCTGGATCTTGTCAAGCAGCGATTTCAGAAGCTGAAACCTAGAACTCAGGAACCAGGCATTAGGCAGAAGTCCTGCACCTGGGGTAAGAAACGGCCCAAGCCACAGGAAATGTGTCTGCTCTCAAGCCACAGCTGCCACCACCACCCTCTGCTCTCTCTGCTGCTTCCTTCCTCACGCATCTCAGTCACCACTCCAGAAGGAGTCAAGAAAAGATGTGCATGGGAAGCCATTATTGGACCAGATGCTGAAACAGCAGAAGAGACTGCACAGGAAAGTGTCTTCCAACCTACTCTCAGCAAATCTCAACTCCATGCTTATGTGACCCATGATGACTAATCTGGATTGTCTACTGAACACATCTGTGGAGCGGGAACCTCAGTTGTGGAATTGCTTCTATCACACTGGTCTGTAGGCATGTCTGTGAGGCAATTCTTCACTGATAATTGTAAGAGGGCCCAACACAGTATGGGCCTGAACTATAGAAGAAGAGTAATTGAGCAAGACAATAGCATTCCCCTATGGTCTCTGCTTCAGTTATTGCCTTGAGCTCCTGTCCTGACTTCGCTTGGTGATGGATTATGACTCTCAGTGACCTAGGAGTTGAGTTGCAAATGTTGCTCCTTCAATAGCAATCAGAAAATCTAAAGACAACACAATAACACACAGGATCCAGACTCTCTGTGTATTTCCCATCTTTATATGGTTTATTATATTTTTATTCCTATTTTAAGAACTTTATTATTTTATTTATTGAGTTAGTTAGTTAGTTAGCTCTAGCTGTCCTGGAACTAGCTCTGTAGACTAGGCTCGCCTCAAACTCACAGAGATCATCCTGCCTTTGCCTCTCATGTGCTGGGATTAAAGGCATGTACCACCACTGCCCAGCAAGGACTTCATTATTTTTAAACTATTTTTTAATCTATGACTGTCTCTATCCTTTCTTTTTTCTCTCCCAAGCCTATGTATATTTTTAAACACACTGTAACCCATTTAGAGGTTTCTTTCCCCCCATGGGAATCTGTCTTTACTGTGTATCTGTAATCTTTTTCTGACTGCATGAGTCTTTAAACTGCTAAGCAGCTGTCTAGGATCAAAGTTTCTGCTTTGGTGGCTGGCTCTGCCCTACTTGGTTCCCTGAGAGCCTAGTTTCATGATGGAGGTACCAGCAAGAGCCATGTTTACCACTCCAACTCTGGGGAGTTTTTGAGTCTATGCTGCCACCAAGTAGTGCACCTCCTACTGCTCATAAACACCATTTAAGTGCTAGGTAGCAGGGCCTCTGAAAAGAGCCGTGCCCATTTTTGCCACTAGCACACAGAGCTTACCAGCAAAAAAGCTGTTTACCAAGAAGCCATGTCTTACTCCATTTTTGTGTGTTTAGAATCCTTTTTCAAGCTTTGTCAGGTCTTATGTGGAAATTTCAGCCCCACAACAATGGACATTATTTGTAGGCAGACTTTTCTTTCCTGCCCACCAATTCCCAAATAACCAACACAGAGACTCAATATGAATTATAAATGCTTGGCCAATATCTCAGGCATGTTACTGGCTAACTCTGACATTTAAATTAACCCATATTTCCTATCCACGCTTTGCCATGTGGCTTAGTGCCTTTTCTCAGTACAGCATGCCCATCTTGCTTCTCTCTGCATCTACTGGCAACTCCCCTGTTCTGCCCTTCTTTCTCCCAGTATTATCAGTTTGGCTCTCCTACCTAACCTTATTCTGTTCAGTTATTGGCCAGTCAGCTTCTTTATTAAACCAATCACCAATCACAGCAACATATATTCACAGAGAGTAAAGGAATATTTCACATCTCCCAGTCTGTCTCATAGGGGTGTGTGTGTGTGTGTGTGTGTGTGTGTGTGTGTGTGTGTGTGTGTGTTTGTGCATGCGTGTGTGCATGCCTGTCTGTCTGTCTGAGTGTGTACAGGGCCTACTTCCAGCTCCTGTCTGACTCCTTGGCTCTTTTCCTCCTTGTCAGGATGCCACCAGGACTTTGTTTCTAAGCAGCTCTCAGAGGTCATTTACACTTGTCTCATCCGCACTTGTTAGCAATGCAAGTTTTAATTTTCACCTCTCAGAGAAGGAAACAGGCCCAGGGATAGTAAAGGAAGGAAGGAAAGAGGAGGAGCGTCTCTCAGCTCTCTCCAATCTCTGGCCATCAACCCCCTGGGCTCAGTGTTTCAGGTCCAAGCTGGCCTTTGGATGGGGACCTCAGCCATTTCTCAAAACTCCATTCCCAGAGAAGAGGAATAAGGATGAGACGCCATTCCCAGCCAGAGGAATAAGGATGCCATTTCCCCTCATCTTTTCAGGTTACATGCCCTCCATGTGTGTCCAGAGTACATACCCTCTGTTTAGGGAGAGCTGGGATGCTATGGGTATCTGACCCCCAACCCCCCTGCTAAGGAGAAAGCAGCTGCCTCTGTGCTAGATGATGCTCTCCTTAGATTCAATCCACAGACACTGTCAGCCACTCAGGTTGTCACCACATTCTGTGCGTGTGTGATGCATTTTTAAAGGCTTCGCACCCACCTGTCATGAATATGAAGGAGGCTTTTATCCCTCCATCCACAGTGACAGCGACAGCCCATGCCACTGCTGTATAGACACTTTGCAGGAGGAGGGCAGACAACATCAGGCCATCTGGAGCCTATAGGAACCACAAAGACACGCCACAGCAATGCCTAACCCCACCCCAAGACTGGTAGTGGTGGCAAAATAAACCACTTTAAATCACTGGAGGGAAGGCAGTAAATAGATGCAAATGGCCGTTCTCCAAAAAACAAGCTGCAATTAGTACCCTGCCGCAGGGCAGGCCTCTCAGCCCATTAGCGGGCAGAGAGCTCAGAAGTCCCACCTCAGACTTCTGGCAAGGCTGGCGGACTGCCCAGCTGTATCATTTTCGGTCAGACTCCGTTTCAGCCACAAGGGTGGCCAGATCACAGGCCCCATACAGGGAGGGGACAAAGTCACAGGCCTGTCTCGGAATACTCAGCCCGGTGGGGACACAGATGCAGTGTCTTGCTTGTGCCCTTTGTCTCTGGATGAGTCTGTTCAGATATTTGAGTGCCTATTGCAAGTCTGATTGTGTTCTATGAACAGACAAATAGTCAACACTCGTGCAACTTACATCATAGTGAGAGGAGGCGCGAGACACAAGACAATGAGTATCAGGGAGCGATTAAGGCACAGGGGGCAAGGAAAGACATGGGCATCACGTGGTGTGTCTGTCAAAAACAAGATCTTTATCAGTTGCAACAACGTGGATGAGCCTGAAAGACGTTTTATATTAAAAGACGTGTGCCAGCGCCGTGGTTTGAATGTGAAATGCCCCCCATAGGCTCACATGTCAGAATAACTGGTCCCCAGCTGGTGGTGCCCTTTGGGAAAGTTGTGGAACCTTTAGGAGGTAGAGCCTAGCTGAAGGAAGCAGGTCACTGGGGTGGGTCCTTGAGGCTTTTAGCCCAGCCCAACTTCCTGTTCATTCTCTGTTTGCTGAGTGTGACTAACCAGCATCCTGTTCCAGCCACGTGCTTTTTCTACCTGCTACCGTGATGGACTGAATCCCTCGGGTAGTAGAACAAGAATCCGCCCTTCCTCCCATAAGTTGTTTTGGTTGGGGTATTTTTAATCACAACAAGAAGAAAGTACTGGAGACAGCCAGGAATAACAAATACCACAGGGCGGTAGGAAGAGCAGGATGGAGATGGACATTCCAGCAGCTTCAAAATCGATCTATGAAAGAAAGCCATGGCAGAGGAAGACTGGAGCTGCTCCTCTACCCTACCAGAGGCTACATGTGACAAAGTAGAACATGCATGAGAAAAGGTGTGATTTCCAAATTCTAGAGAAGGTGAGTATGGTAAATATGACCCACAATGGTTCACCACACTTGTGCCTGAGAGCTAGTCTAGCCTCAGACCTTCCCCGACTCCCTAGCCAACTTCTATTTTCTGGTGTGCCTTGCTGTTTCCCAATGAATGGGCTCTATTTCTATATCTATCCAGATGTCCCTAGTCCAGTTTCTTCTTCTGGGACACAACCTGGAAATCTCAGTGTGTACCATCTGGACTCCGATCCAGGCCTGTAACATGATCTCATTCATATTGGGATCTTGTAGTAGTAGAAAGTAGAATGGTGGTTCCCAGAGGCTGGGGTGGGTACAGAGGAGCTATTAGTGAATAGAGACAGGAGCGGGTGCCCTTCTGCAGCAGGCTGGCTGTCCTCAACAATAATGTCCTCTGTGTTTCAAAATGGGTAGGAGAAAATATTTGGAATGTTTTGCCACACATAAGTGATAGATGTTTGAGGTGTTCAATATATCCCATGCACCAGAATACCACATTGTAACCTATGCATATAAATAACAATGGATCAGTTAAAGTATATTTAAAATAGAGAGATAGAAGTATGTGTTTCAAAAGAGCATAAAGTATGTCCTCTGAAAGTTGCACAGTAGATTGGGGATGGGGATGTCACTCAGTTGGTGGGGTGTTTGCCTGCACACACTGAGCCACTGAGCCTTGGGCTTATTCCCAGCATCATATAAAAAAAAAGTGGGGTAAAATATACCTGTAATCCCTGTAACCCCAGCACTCAGAAGGTAAAGGCTGGAGGATCAGAAGTTCAAAATCATCCTCTCACTACATCTCAGGGCCAAGCCAGCCAGAGCTACCCCAAATCTGCTTTTTTTAAAAAGTAAAACTACAGGGAAGGGGGCAAGTGATGTCACTCAGCTCTAGAGGGCTTGCCTAGGCTGAAAAGAGCTTTGAGTTCCATTACTAGCACAAAAATGTGCATAGGTTTCCAGACACAGTAAACTCCTGAGACAGGATGTGTGCATTGTCCTTTCCACACTGATGATATCAGACAGGCCTTCAGTATCGGCTCCGCCCACAGGTGCCCGACGGGGGGACCTCTCTGGCCACCTGGCAGCTCAGCCTCAGGACTCTGTTCACAGCCCCAGAAAGAGAGAAGATGCTCCAGTCAGAACACATCACCCTGAAAACAGCTGGAACCCGAACATTGGCGGGTCTTGGAGTAAACTATGAGATGTTCTGGTTCCTTACGTGACACCAGGCTATGCCTTGCTGCAAGTTCAAGCCGAGATGTTCCAGCCAAGGTGCAGATGCGGTCAAAACATCCGTACCGTCTTGTCCTGGCTTCCTTGTTTTTTAGTGTATTCTTGTATATTATAAATTGAAATCTCCAAAGGGTTGGAGAGATGGCTCAGCAGTTAAGAGCACTTGTTGCTCTTGCAAAGGAGTAGGGTTTGGTTCCCAGCACTCACATAGTAGCTCACAACCATCCATAACTCCAAGTCCCAGGAGATCTGACGTTCTCTTCTGACCTCTGTGGGTGCCAAGCATACACATCGTACATACACATATATGCAAGTAAATCACTCACACACATTAAATACAGAATAAATAAATCTAAAAGATAATATTTAAATGCCATCCCCAAGCCTGGTGGTGGCAAGCAGCAAGTCACCTCCGCAGCCAAGAAGTTACCGTGGCTGCAGCAAGAGTGATTTTGGAGCTGAGAACACAGACAAGGGACCCCAGGCTTTAGCCTGGAAAAGGGTAAATACATCAAATAATTTCATTCAATCCAAATATGGTGTGTGGGGCCAGGATGTTCCCTGTGGTCTCCTCCATCAAGCTGCATTCCACACTGCTTCCAGCATGAGTGAAGCCATCTGCTTCTGAAGTTCCCATAACTACAGGTTCAAAGCTTCCTCCAAGGTCAGCTATAGCAAGAGCTGGTTGTGGAACACTCTTTTTGTACAATGTGAATACGTATTACTCTCATTTGTTCATAAAGAACTGATGTGCCCATAGCTAGGCAGGATTTTTCAGGGCAGAGGGATGCTGGGAAGAAGAAGGGAGGAGTCTCAGGAGTCGCCAAAGACAAAGAAGCAAGATGAATGTGCCGTGTTGAAAAAAGGTACCACCATGTGGCAGAGGGTAAATAAGAAATATGGGTTAACTTAAAATGTAAGAGTTAGCTAGTAACCAGGCTGAATTATCAGCTGAGCATTTACAATTAATAATAAGTATCTGTTTAGTTATTTGGGAGCTGCTACTGAGACACACAGAAACTGCCCACAAGAGCTACTCTTCACACAGTCCAGTATGGCGTCAGAAGGAGCCTCTCACTCCTTTGACCCACAAGGCATCTTGCTCTGCCCTCCTCAGTGGTTCTCAGCTGGGCCCCATTTTCTATTCTATTTTTTTAAAACGAGTTTCATGAGCCAAGGAGATGGCTTAGTCAGTAAGGGGCTTACCACAAAAGCATGAGGCTTTTTTGGGCTTCCAGTACCCACATAAACAAGCTGTATGTGATGGTAAGTGCCTTTAATCCAAGGTGCTAGGAAGGCAGAAAAAGGGGGACCCCTGGGGCTCACTAGCTGGCCTGCCTCTCTGAATCAGCAAGCTGCATGCTCAGTTAGAGACTGTATCTCAAAACTGAAGGTAGAGATCGATAGAGGAAGACTTCTAACATTAACCTCTGACCTCCACATACATGTGCAACCATGTGAGAAAACACAAACGTATGCATATATCATACACACACTCTTTATTTTAATTTAAGTAGTCTGTAAGGAATATGGAGGTGCCACTTCACTTTTTAAAAGCCTATTGAGTCTGATAAAAGGCAACTAACTACCTCATGTTTGTCTCCTGACAGGGCTGATCAAGGGGATCTTTAAGAAACTTAGCAGGAGGTGGTCTCTACAGTCAGGATGCATGCACAATCTAAGATGTCATGAAGTGACAAGGGCCAACCTCCTGTCTCCACCCTGCCTTATCACTTCCTCTCTCTGCCCAGCCATATCATTTCCTGTTTCCTCCTCCCAAGTGCTGGGATTAAAGGTGTGCGCCACCACTGCCCGGCCGCTAGTGGCCAGCTCCACACTCAGATCTCCAGGCAAGCTTTATTTGTGAGACCACAAGCAAAATGTCACCACAAGGGAGTGTCCCAGCCATGTAACTACCTGCAAGTTGTGCAGGGAGCTGCAGGAATACAGCTTTTGTGAGCATCGTTCAGGCTGGGGTAGGATTTGCGGGGATACCAGCAGCCTTTGTTACCCAAATAAACTCAATGGTTCACCAACCCAGACTTGAATAGAGTTATTTCTTCACTCTGATGTTGCGCTTCCTACACCATGGAGAGAACTAGTTGGTGCAGGAAAAGCACCACAGCATGTCACTATCAACTCTCATTGAAGAGGAAACCCTTACTTTAGCAATGGTTCTCAATCTTCCTATTGCTTCCTAATACAGTTCTTCATGTTGTGGTGACCCCCCCAACCATAAACTTACTTAATTTGCTACTTCATAACTGTAATTTTATAGAGGAACAGTTAGGAACAGTGTCTCAGTTCCTAAGACCATCGGAAATATGCCCCCTCCATGGCTGTGGACCCACAGCTTGAGAACCACTGCTTTTAGAGGAACTGTAACATTGAATTCTATGTTTGGGGGTTATGATTTCAACCTCAATGTTCAAGCAATTTCTTGTTCAGCCTCTGTTGCTCCCTCTGGACCCCATGGCAGAAACCACATTGATCTTACACCCCAACTGTCAATAACTTGTTATATTATTTCATGAATAAATATTTGCAGAAATAACATGACCCAACTATGCATGCTGGCAGAAGTCAATAAATGGAAGCTGTTAGTTTTAATGAGTAAATTCTTTTCCCCAAAAGGGACAGCTCAAAGGAAATGTAATGAAGCAATCTTCTGCAAAGAGACAAAGCCAAAGACAGAGACGTCAATACTGATGGACAGGAAAGATGCCCTGGTTTTCTCATGAGCTTCAAAGTTTTATTTCATATGGGAAGCCTTTGGGAGATGTGAATCCAGGCATCAGATTCTAGAATGGCAATGTTTTCGTTTTAAGTATTACAGCTATGTATGGGAGATATGGCAACTATGGATGAGGTACCATATCCAAGAGATTCTCCTACGTGTAACACAATGAGGATCTCTTGCTGAAATCCTCATAGATGCTGTGGTCAGCAAAAAAGAAAGGTGTATGAAAAGCTCTAAGGAAGCCTACAATCTTACAACTCAAGTGGAAAATAAAGAGAGATTAACAGAACACGTCTGATATGGGAAAAAAAATGGGGGTGACCAGGAATCTCCAATTGGAATTAAAACTTTAAGCAGGAGTCAGGGAAAGGAGATGGGGTAAAGAGGTGTCCTGCGTGGGTAGACAATGCTTCTCTCAGACGATATGAATTATTAAATGAAACCTCACAGCCAGGCGTGGGTTACCTCTCTACAAGGTATTGGTCAGGAAGACCCCAGAAGTTTCCAAAACAAAACATACTGTTGCCGTTACTCTTGGTTGGCCACATACGTGATAACACCCTATTGCATAAGACACCACATGCAGTGCTAGAGAGATGATTCAGTGATTAAGAGTATGGCTGCTCTTCCAAAGGACCCAATTGCTGGTTCAATTCCCAGCACTCACGTGACAGTTCACAACTGTCTGCAACTCAAGTTCCAGGGGATCTGGCATCCTCACACAGACTATACATGCAGGCAAAACCCAAAAGTACATAAAAATAAATAAACATTTTTTAAAAAGACACCACAGGCTTTGGCTGCAAGATACAGAGAAATGACCAGGAAACTTTCTTCTTGATGGCTAACTGAATGATGCGAGGCAGGCCACAGAGAAAGAAAAGACATCAGTGGACTTCCCCTGCACTGAACCTTGCCTGCTCTAATACTGACCTGCTGGGACAGATGTGTCCACTGGGGCAGTAAAGGCATGACTGTTATAGGCAGAAGGAACTGCTTTCTGATCTACTTCATAGGAAGAAATTTATGACCACTCCTATAAACCTGGCCCAAGTTCATGGCTGGGGAAGTCATAGGCCACACTAGAAGACCTACTGTTGTTCGGCTACATAGTCATCTTGTCAAATTGCCTTCTGAATGTTTATGTTGATACCCATAGACCTGGGCTACTCTCAGCTTTGGTGAGAGACACTTCTTACTGCAGTGAGTACTGTTATTCCGTGACTCCGAACTAACTGAAGAGCTGAGAACAAATAACAGGGAAGGCTCAGCCTCTTCCCTACCCCCTACCTCAACCCCAGAAGCCTCAGAGGAGGTACATAGAAAAAATGGGAGCCAAAGGATGGGAAGGAGTTCAACGCTGTCTTCTGAACATGACGTAGAGGTTGTATGCACAAACTCACAGCTGCTGTGGTTGCCAGTTAAAATGCCAGCATGGGTGGCAGAGGGACCTCTGAAGCTCCACCCCTAACTCAGGAGCTATTGACAGTTGATGGCTGCTGGGGAAGGAAGGATAATTTTTATTTGGAGGTGTGTAGCCGCTGGTAGGTTGCCCACAACTCAAATTAGACTCAGTGGGCTATTGAAAAGGTAATAGAGATATGATATTGGAAGGGAGGTGTGTTGCGGGGAGCAGAAGGAAGATGAAGGGTGAAGAGTTGAATAAATGTGATCAAGATACATTGTACACATGTATGAAACTTCCAAAGAAGAAACGAAAAATATTATTTTTAAAACGGAGAGTCTATGGTTATTGTTGCTGATTCAGGCAAGTTATTCCATTAGCATATGTATTCTTGCCTTCTCTGGGTTCCTTGTAGTCATTTATGAGGTCTTATGTATTACAACTAGACTGTCTTGATGTCTAAACCACTTTAAAAGGAAGAAGAATTTGCATTTTCAACAGTTTCGAGAGGAAAAGTCCAAATACAAGTCTCCCTAAGCAGAGATGACACCTGGTCACTGTCCTGTTGCTGTGAAGATATACCATGGTCAAGACAACTCTTATAGAAGAAAACATTTAACTTGGGGCTTCCTTACAATTTAGAGGCTTAGTCCATTATTATCATGGTAGGGCATGTGGAGGCAGGCAGGTAGGCACGGTGTTAGAGAAGCAGCTGAGAGCTACATACTGATCCACAGGCATCAGGCAGAGAGAGAGAAAGACACTGGGCCTGACACGGGCTTTTGAAACCTCAAAGCCCACCCCCAGTGACACATTTTCTCCAAGAAGGCCACACCTCCTCATCCTTCTAACCCTTCTCAAACAGTTCACCAACTGGTGAATAAGCGTGCAAATATACGAGCACATGAGGGACACTCCCATTCAAACCAACACACCCTCCACTGTAGGAGCCCACAATTGACTCAGTTTCTCAGTTTGAATCTGAAGTCTATTCTGAGTCAATAGAGTTCAAGCTGTGAACTCAGGGCTGTGAGAAAGTCCTGATTAGCCCACAGGAAGGAACACACTATCTAACTAGACACAGGCTGCTGATGCCAGCTGGAGGTACATCGAGACAGAAAATGAAACTGCCTGCTCCTTGATGCAAGACAGGATAGATAGTGGTTGAATGCCTATGCTGTGCATTGTCCTAACTCTGTCCTTCAAAACTGTATATAAGCTGGCTGTGAAATAAACTCAGGACTGTCCAGCATTGACCAGCAGTCCTCTAGACTCTTTTCTGTCTTCTTCATTGTCTCTACAATCTGCACGCCTCTACCCAGCTACCCAGCTGACTGGTCAGCAGGCTCCAACACTCCACCCTGTCTTTTACCCTGTTATCTGGAAATTGTCTGTTGTCAGAAAGAAGACAAGTATAGGAGTCATCAAAGGTCACCCTGAAAAGCTGAACTCTCAATATGAGGAGTGCCACTGAGCCCTGTGGAAATGACAAAAACTAGATTTTAAAAACACAACCATTTAAAGGTTTCTTAAGATGGTCCTAAATGGACACAGCAAATGAGAAGCACTTCTTCAATACAATCCAAAAGTTTTGTCCAGAAAAGCATGTACAGTAAATCCTCTTGTCCACAGCTCCACTTTCTGCGGTTTAGTTGCCCATAGTCCAGAGCAGTCCAAAAATACGAAATAAAACATTTACAAAATAAGCAGATGTGGTACAATACCTTTAACTCCAGTGTTGGGAGTCAGAGGCAAGTGGATCTCTGTGAATCAAAGGCCAGCCTGATTTACATAGCAAGTTCTAGGCTAGTCAGGGATACATAGCAAGGCCTTGTCTCAGAAACAAAAAGAAAACAAATTATTCCAAATTTAAGACTGCACGTGTTTTAAACTGTACAGTGTTCTAAAGAGAGTGATTAAATCTCACATAGACCTGTTTCCAAGAATGCAAATAACCGCTGTCCGGTTCATTCTACCCTGTATTCCACCTGCCTGTTGGTCACTGAGAAATCACTGGAACTGTGATTGGCAGTGCTGATAGGGTTGCAAGAACATGTTCATTTCTCCAGTGGTTAAAGAATTAAAAAGCATGAAAGAAAGTTTGCAAAACCAAATTTTATTTATAATGAAAGTAACCGTGATGGAGAGATTGCTCAAGGGTTAAGAGCACTGACTGCTCTCCCAGAGGACCCAGGTTCAATCCCCAGTACCCACATGGCAGCTCACAACTGTCTGTAACTCCAAGATCTGACACTCTCACACAGACATACATACAGGCAAAATACCAATAATAATAAGAATAAATGAGTTATTAAAAAAAAGTAACCAGCCGGGCGGTGGTGGCGCACGCCTTTAATCCCAGCACTCGGGAGGCAGAGGCAGGTGGATCTCTGTGAGTTCGAGGCCAGCCTGGGCTAACAAGTGAGTTCCAGGAAAGGCGCAAAGCTACACAGAGAAACCCTGTCTCGAAAAACCAAAAAAATAAAAAAATAAAAAAAATAAAAAATAAAAAAGTAACCGAGAAGAGAGGAACTGGAGCCAGTGTCCACCTTTCCCCCGGAGAGTTTGGGGCCTTCACTGTGGGTAAGAGGACCCAGTCATAGAAGGACAAGCTTTTCCCATGTTCCCTCCAGAATGGTTCACTCAAATCAGAAGGGCTGATTGGTACAGCCTGTGTCAGACTGCACAAAACAAATCCAGATGTAAAGAGCCCACGCTTTCTGGTCTCAAGGAAGAAGAACCAGGAAGTGGGCACCATCCCTGCCACCTTAGAAGTCGTCAGGATGAAACTGTATCCACCTAGAGCTTCCTTCCCCTCACTATCTACCTACTGAAAGGACTAACTAATTCCTAATAGCTCTCAGAACTGCACTGCTTGTGTTCAGGTAGTAATACCGTATCTCACACATCTCACACAGTAACGCCACATCTCAAAAAAAAATCAAAGTATCTTTGCAATGCATTCTTTGATTCATATGCAGGCATTATTGTGGACTGTTTTTAGATCTTTTAACCAAAGTTAATACTGCAGATTTTAAAAATGAAAGGAATAAAGTCTTGCACATGCCCTGTGTTAGCTTTCTCTAAATATTTCATACTTTGCGCATGTGCGTGTGTGTGTGTGTGTGTGTGTGTGTGTGTGTGTGTGTGTGTGAAAGTGGGGGTGCATTATGTGCACATGAATGTGGATGCCAGAGGACAACCATAAGGAGGATAGCCATGGGCCTCCTTCCTCAGAGTACCATCCACCTGTGTTATGAGACTGAGTCTCTCATTAGCCTGGAATTTACCAAGTAGGCTAGGCTGGTTGGCCAGCAAGTGCCAAGGATCTGCCTGTCTTTACCTCCCCAGCACTGGAATTATAAGTGTGGGTCACTGCGCTCAGTTTATTTTACACGAGTTCTGGTGTTCAAACCCAAGTCCTTGAGTATGGTGATATTTTTCTTTTGTACCAAAATGTTAATTGTATGTTAATAAATAAAGTTGCCTGGGGGTCAGAGCTATTAGCAAGCCATAGGAAAGCAGGGCAGTGGTGGTGTACGCTTGTGATCACAGCACTTGGTAGACAGAGCTAGGTAAGTCTCTGTATGTTCAGGGATACAGCCAGCATTGGATACACATGCCTTTAATCTCAATACTAACCACAGAACACCTGGAGGTCTATACAGACAGACCGTGATGAGGCAGTCCTGTGGTTGGGTTTACAACCAATGAGAAGGCAGAACAGAGACTATATAAAGACTTTAAACAGGAAGTAGCTCCTCCTTCGGAGAGGTAGGACCACTGCAGGAGGAAGGGTAAGGTTTTAGCTCTTAGCTCTGACCTCTTGGCTTTCTTCTTTGCATTGGTTCTGTGTTTCTTATTTATAAGAAGGTTGGTTACATCTACACTTGAGCTTGCAGAAAAAGCAAACACTTTACAACTGAGATATCTCCAAAAAACTAGGGTTATGGTTTCTACATTTCAACTTCTCAACATGTCTTTGCAGAGAAATACAGTTGGTTTTTATGTCGATTTATTTCACTAGATTTGTTGGTTGGTTGAATTGTGCTGTCAATGCACTGAATACCCCTCTTCTCCTATCTGGTCGAGATGTCTCTTCTTTCTTTCTTGCACCCTACGAGACTGGCTAAGCTTTCTAGTGCAGCATTAAAAAGTGATGAAAGCAGGTGGGCATCTCCCATGCTCTCTGAAATTAGAGGGCTGATAGTCACGCATCCCACATTAAATACGGTCTCACCCATAGGCTTTGAGCGGGTACTCTTTTCATTTGAGACAATCCCATTTATTCTTCATTAGTAAATAGTTTGTATTTAGAATAAATATCATTCCCACTGTTAGGAGTCCTACAAGAACACCAAGCTAACAAACATAATATATATGCAGAGGACCTAGCACAGACCCATGCGGGCTCCGTGGTTGCCACTTCAGTCTCTGTGAGCCCCTATGAGCCCTGATTAGTCGATTCTGTGGGCTGTATTCTCCTGATGTCCTCGACCCCTCTGGCTCCTACAGTTCTTTCTCCCTGGGATTCCACGAGCTCCAAAGGAAAGGACCCGATGGAGTTCTCCAATCTGGTCTCTCTCTCTCTCTCTCTCTCTCTCTCTCTCTCTCTCTCTCTCTCCCTAATGTTTGGCTGTGGTCCGCTGCACCCGCTCTGATCAACACCAGAGGAAGCCTGATGAAGATTGGGTTAGGCACCGACCTATGAGGATAGTAGGATATCATTAGGAATCATTTTATTGATTTTTTTTTTTACATGAGGGTTTGTGCCTAGTCTTACTGTGACTTGTGCCATGCTCCATTGATCTCCCAGGCAGGTAGAGTAGGTTGATCTTTTCTGAAGGGAAACGGAGGAGGAGTAGATCTGGAGGAGAGGGGAGGTGAAGGGAGGCTGGGAGGAGTGGAGGCAGGGGAAACTGGGGTCAGGATGTATTTAATGAGAGAAGAAGAATGAAAAAAAAGAATAAATGTCAAATTTTATGAGATGATTTTTCTACATCCATGGAAATGGTCCTGCAGATTTTACTTTGAAGTTTAATAAAATGTCAAAAAACAATAATTAGTTCTCTCTCTCTCTACGTGTGTGTGCACGTGCATGTGTGTGTGTGTGTGTGTGTGTGTGTGTGTGTGTTTGATACAGTGCCTATTTCTGTGTGTGCATACATACAGAAACCAGAGTACAACTGGACAGCTGTGGATGTTGTTCCTCCAGCAATTTCTTTTTCTGAGTCTCCCACCAGCCTGGAACTGAATAAGTAGGTTAGGCTGACTAAACAGCCACCCCCAGGAATCCACCTGCCTCCACCTCCCCAGTGCTGGAGTTAGAAGTATGCACCATTGCACAGGCTTTAACACACACACACACACACACACACACACACACACACACACACACACACAC
>CABHPH010154876.1:19688-36789 GCA_902168325.1 Peromyscus nudipes
CACACACACACACACACACACACACACACACACACACACACACACACTCTGGAAATTGAACTCAGGTCCTCATGCTTGACCAACCCAGCCATCTCCTGAGGCCCCCAATGATTGGTTTTCAAAGGTTAAGGCAATTTTGCATTCTTCAGATAAACCACACATGACAATGGTGTTTAATCCTTTCAAAATATTGCTGAGTTTATTCTGCTGAAACTGTGTTTATAATGTCTGCATCTTTTCTACCAAGTGATGTTGGTGAGCTGTTTCTTCATAGAGTTTTCCCCTGGTTTGATGTCAAGGAAGTGCCCACCACACCAAGTGAACTGTATCCCCCTGCTACTCTGCATGACTGTAAACTGGATATCAACTTCCCCAAAGCATTTTCTCATCTATGACCCACTAATGAAGCCATCTGAGCCTGGAGTTTCCTTTATGTCATCAATTGGACATGTGAGGTGACTTAGTTTGTCTGCCTCATCTTCAGTGATTTTTTTTAGGAATTTTTGTCTTTAAAGAGGTTTGTTTAAGTGGCTGAAGGGCTGGATACATAGGTCAGTTGGCGGAACACTTGCCTAGCACGCATGAAGCCCTGAGTTTAATCTCTAGCCCCATGTAAGACTGAGCATTGTGATGCATTCCTGTCATCCTAGCACCTGGGAAGTGGAGGCAGGAGGACCAGCAGTCATCTTTGGCCACTTGGTAAGTTCAAGGCAAGCTCAGGTTACATGAGACCCTGGATCACCAAAACACTAAGCTGGTGAATATATCGAGATAAAGTTGCACAAAGGCCCCTATAGCTGGAATCTGACAATGTCGTTCAGCTCACTATTCATTCAGGATGGTTCATGCCATTGTTGTCAAAAGCGGCAGCTACAGAAACATTAGCATCACCCAAGAATCACAAGATGAATTCGCATACTCCATCCCTGTCTCCCAGAGCAGATACTGTCACCTGATAGGGATGTGACAGACACATCCTTAATGGACAGGGAAATGCTGCAGCTATCTCAGCCAGATGCTATCACACACCAAGTCAGATGTGAGCTCCAGGACTCCCTGGTGACTTAGCTGCAGGTGGAAAACGTGTGGCTCCAATCAATGTGAGCATGTACAATTTCACTCCCTGGGAGCCTCAGTAATTAACTCCTGTGTGGTGTCAGGCCTTCATGGAGCTCTGCGAATCCAAGTCAAGTCGGAGAGCAAAAGGATGCAGATGCAGGCCTGCCCAGTGCAGGGCTGAGAGGCCCTGTGGGGGGAGATTATCAGAGCAAGAGTGGCTGTCAGACCTGCTTCTCTCCTGTTCCCCTTGCAATACTCAAAACTCATCACAAGCCCTCGTGCTGCTGGCTCTGGGGGCACTTCACATAAAAGGATTATCCAAGCAGCTGGATATTCCATCCCAAAGGATCAGAATTTTTCATTTCAAGCACAACAGTGAAGTTGTAACTTCTCTCTCTCTCTCTCTCTCTCTCTCTCTCTCTCTCTCTCTCTCTCTCTCTCTCTCCCTCTTCAATATTTTAACAAGAGGCATAAATAAACAAGCAACTGAAGCCACACGTTTTTACAAGTAGAGTGAGGAAAGACGATCTAAGCCCTGCTTGGCCGCACATTGCAGTCACAATGGGCTGTGAGCCCACAGGGATCAGGGTGGAAAGTCGGTGGTCTCTCCCACTCCTGTGACCTCCAGCTAGCTCTGTGGCTGGAAGCCACCAGGAGCCCCTCTCTGTCCCTGCTCGCTGTCTGAAAGGTGACAGAAGAGTCTGCTGAGTTTCTGAAATTCACAGGGGAGCGACAGACTGATCTAAGTACAAGGAAACGAGGTGGCTCCCAAAGCTTTCATCTTCGTGAAATGTCACACCCACGGGGCCTTCCTGTCACCATCAACAACACCAGCCAAGTCATCAGTCCTGCTTCCCACTGGAGAGCTTTGTCACCATCCTGGAAGACAGATCCCAATAAAAGGCACAGCGCATTGGTTAGAAAGACAGCCCAGAGCTTCTTGCTTCTTTCTCTAAACAAGTTGTGCCAAAGGGATAGTCCAGGATTTCAGAAAATGCAGCAAATGTCCGCCACCAGGTGCTCTAAAGAGAAAGGAGTGGTCAGGGTCTCTCAGGCGGTCAGGGTCTCGAAGGCAGTCAGTGGGTGGGAGCAAGGTGACTTTGGTGAAGACATTTTAAGGGGAATTTTGCATGGATGCGAGGGGTCAAGAAAATGCCAAGCTATGGAGATGGCCCAGTGGGCAACAGTGCTTGACGTACAAGCATGAGAACCTGAGTGTGAACCACCAGCATACATGTAAAAGCTGGGCATGGCCGCAGGCACCTAGAACCCCAGTGTTGGGGGATGGGCAGAAGCTCCAGGTTCAGTAAGAGACCCTGTCTCAAGGGAGTAAGTGACTGGACACCTTATATTCTGCTCTGGCCTCCTCACATGAATGTCCACACCTTCACATACACCACGCATGCACACACACACACACACACACACACAAATAAAATAAAGTAATTTTTAAAGTAAATAAAACTTAAAATTAAATAAGTAAACTAAATTTCAAAAATAAACTGTTAGGTGGGGGGGGGGGACGGTAGCTCAATGGGTAAAGAAAGGACTTGATGCACTAGCCTGGGGACCTGCATTTGTACCCCCAGCACCCACAGAAAAGGTGGTCATGGTGATGTGTGCCTGTAATCCCAGTGCTGTGAGGAGCAGAAACAAGCAGATCTCCGGAGTTTGCTGGCTGGCCAGTCTAGCCTGATTGACAAGCTCCAGGTTTAACGAGGGACTCTTGTCTCAAAAAAAAAAAAAAAGTGAATAGCAATTAGGGACACCTGAAGGTGACCTCTGGACTCCATGCATGTATACATGGGTATGCATACCTGCACATATATATGCATGCATGCAACACACACACACACACACACACACACACACACACTGTCCTCCTCCACTGCTCCCCATTCCAGGGATAGCCCCCATTCTCCAAGAGGAAAGGGAAATGAACCTCATGTAGTCTGCCAGGGTTGGAGCCACAGAAGCTTATGGGGGTGACCCCAACAGGCCTCTCTCATAACTGTTCCACACACCCCACAAGGGCCACCACTGTCCTCGCCCTACTTTACAACTCCAGCTTGCCTGTGTCCATCGCCTCCTCACGAGCCTATCTCTCTTGCTCAGTTAAGAGCTCCCCGCTGCCCCATTCACACCCCAAGAGCAGCACCACGCCAGGAGCACACTGCCCCAGTAAAGCAACTGATAGTGTTCAACCAGAGATGAGACATCAACTCCCAAACCCCACACCAAGGGAGAAAAGTGGAGGAACTGGAGGGCAGGGAGAAAAGGCGTGTGAGATGCTGTCCTCTGGACATTACATCCTGTTACACACATGATCTCACAGTAGTTGTGGTTACCTGCCCAAGATCAAGCCAGTCAAAAACTCCAGCATGGATGGGCCCAGGGCTACCAAGACCCTGTTCCTAGCAGAGATGCTACTGGTAGTTGATGGCTGCTGAGACAGGAAGAGTCACTTTTCTTTGGGTAACCACTGATAATTTGTCCATGCTCCAGTGGACGTCTACATGCCCATGTGCCTATGGGCAGCACCAACTAGGCTCAGTGAGTTAAATTATAAGAATTGGTTGATGGAATTGATTGATTGATTGACTGAGTATTGGATGATTCAAGAGAATTTATGCAGAGAAACTTACTTAGCTCTCCTCTGACCCCCACATCCAGCTCCTGTAATTTCCAGAGCAAGCATGTGACTGTACTATGCCTACTTCCGCCTCACATGGGTCCCACAGATCTTTGGGGGCAACAAGCCTCTGCTATGCCTAGACTTTGCTGGCTCTGGGTCTTACTACCCCTCCCTTGAGGTCCCAGGTTCCAGCCACCTTTGCAGTTCAGTAAAAATGTTCTAAAGAGCATCCTGAAGGTCTGGGGGGAAACAGCCACCTGTACCACAGGCAGCAGAGTAGACAGAAACCTCAAACCCAGAAGGGATCACCCCTCTTTGCTATCATATCCCTAGTACACAGCATTTTCTGTGTCACTTAGACATCAATTAGCACTTATTGAGCACCTACTGCATACCAGGGCAAGCCCTAGCAAGCGATCCGTAAGGGACCCAAACTACAAACAATGACACATTCACACAGCTCTCGGGGTGAGGGGACCTCCAGCTGGCTGCAGGGCGGAGTAGAGAAGGGTCCTAAATGTATCCCAGGATGGGGTTATGTTCAGGAAGAGGAGGCAGAGGACAGGAGTCCTGCAGGACTCTGGAATAATAGACGTTTACTCAAGGCACATAGGGAAGTGTGAGTATTGAGAAGGAGAACCGTCACAAACCCGTCCTGACAGGCCTTCCTCCAGTTATTCCATGAGGCTTCAGTGATGGGATACCATGAAATTCTGTGATGACACGTTCCATTCAGGGTGGGGGAAGAATATTCTGTAGATATCCGTTAGGTCAATTTGAATCAAAGAAAACCATACAAAGGATCAATGGATCTAAGAGTTGAATCTTTGAAATGATTAAAAAAAAAAAAAAGATCTACAGACTTTTGGCCCAATTCACCAAAGAAAGCAAGAGAAGACCCAAATGAACGGAATCAGAGATGAACTGGGACTGAAGAAATTTGAACTATGTAAGGACTACTTTAAAGACCCGCATACCATTTAGAAAACTTAAAATGACTAGGTGAATTTCTAGGTTGTCCTAAACCACCAAAGCTAAATCAAGAAAAGATCAACAACCTGAACAGACCAATGTCAAATAAAGAGATCAAAACAGCAGATAAAAAGTCTTCTGTCTTAAAAAAAATAACTTGCAAACTGTATATAGTCACATATCTAGAAGATCATCCACCATGACCAAGTTGGCTTTATCCCAGAGATTCAGGGATGGTTCAACATACATGTACATACAATAAATGTAGTAATTCATAGTAATGGACTCTAAAAATCACGTGATCACCTCAATAGCTGCAGAAAAAGCAACATGTATTCATGACACGTTAGTGTGTAATTCTTTGGGGCAGACAGCAAAGATGTGAACTACTGGCTTTGTATGCTTTCAGTTTTAACAAATGGAGCCAGTTTGCCAAAGACATGGAGCCAATTACATCTGCACCAGCCAGGTAACTAACACAAGGTCTTAGCTGGCCCAAGGCTTCGATTTTGTAGGCTGGGTACTGTCTGCTCACTGTGGCTCAATCTGCATTTATTGATAGTTTATATAGGTAAGCATGTATTCACTTTTTTTTTTTTGGCTACTTGGATATTCTCTTTCTGTGGAGTTTCTAGTTACGTTTTGTGTTGGCTTGTTTTAGTTTCTTTCATCCCATTTTGTATATACCTTTTCTAAATGATTTGCAGGTTTTTGCTTGTCATATGTATGAAGATACATTCTCTAATTTTTTGTAGATGAGTTTTTCCTCTCTTTTACTCAATTCCTTTAGAAGTCCTTAAGTTTGGAGACTGGGGAAATGTTGTAGGCAGTAAAGTGCTTGCTATGCAAGTGTGAGAACCTGAGCATGCACCTAACAATCCAGGCTCAAAGGTGTGTGTCTATAACCTCAGTGCTGGGGGTCAGAGACAGGGGATCCCTGAAGCATGATGCCCATACAGTCTCGCTGAATTAGAGAGCTCTGAGTTCAGTGTGAGACCCTGACTCTAAACAGATAGGTGATGACAGATAGATAGATAGATAGATAGATAGATAGATACATACATACATACATACATACATACATACATACATACATACAGATACATAGATACAGACAGACAGATAGATAGATGGAAGAAGCAATTAAGGAAGATATATAATGTTGACCTTGTCCTCCATTATCAAGTACATACACAAACACCTACACATATCTACACACACACACACACACACACACACAATTTTTTAAAGTCTTTAGTTTCTGACACATAAAACTTGGCACATGTTTAGATATAGTGTACTAGTTTCATACATACAAACAGTGTGTGATGATCCCATGCGGTTGGAATTTCCATCTCCCTTCACATTTATCATTGCTTCTTGCTTGGAGACCCATACACCTTTCTTCTAGTTCATTATAAAATATGCAATAAATTGCTGTGAACTACAGGCCTGCTCTGCTGCGCCCATAGACGGCTGAAATTATCCTTGCTATTTAATTGTATTTATTACCCATCATTCACCTCCCCCCTCCTTCTCACACTCTAGTGACCACTATTTTACTCTCTACTATCCTAAGATCAACTGTTTGGATTGTATGTATAAGTTAGAACATGCAATATTAATTCTTTTGTGATTTAAACTTTAACTTTTAATGCAGCCTAGTTTATCACATTTTTCCTTTGCATCTACTACTTTGTTTTCTGTTTAAGCAATTCTCAGCACACATCTGTAATCCCAGCACCCAAGAGACTAAAGAAAAAAGATCTTGAGTGCAATGACAGACTGATTTACAGAACAAGCTCCAGCCCCACCCAGGCTACATACTGAGGCCTGGTCTCAAAAACAAACCAAACAACAGAAAAATAAATAGGTGGGAGAGTCAGGTGGATCAATGGATAGAGGTGCGTGCCACTGAGCCTGACAACCTAAGCTTAATCTACAGGATGCACATGGTGGAAGGAGAGAGCCAACTCCTGAAAGCCATCCTCTGACCTCCACACATGGGAGACGGCACATGTATGCTGTCCTCGCCCACCCCACCCACCCACATAAATACATTAATGTAATTTATTAAAAGATTTTCAAATAAAAAACAAATGGCTGTAATTAATCTTCATTTTTTTCATTCCTGGTATTTACTAGCCCAACAAATTACATGGCTGTACTCAGCTGTAAGTCTACTGAGAAAAAGGCTGTCCATATACCCAGAAGTAGAGAGAGCTAGGTATCAGAGAACAGGAATCCTATTTGGCACACTCTGTTTCTAAGACACCAGGATTCACAGTTGTGAGCCTCATAGGAAACCAGCAAAATCCTCCCAGAAAAAGCAGCTGCTCTCCGTGCCTGACCCTGACCTTGAACCCCACTGTCTCACAAGCTTCACTGGAGGCTGCAGCAGCAAGCCCATTGGCCCCATCCTGGTCTGAGCAGCAGCCTTCCCAGACCTAGGCACAGTGTAGCATGAGTCTTAAAGAGTCTTATTAGTAAAATCAAACCCAGGGCCAGTTATTGGGGTGAAATGCTGGATGGTCAGAGAACCAGAATAAGCCACAGCTAACCTCACCTGGCCAACTTCTCACCTGGTCTTGTTTCCTCAGACTGGAAGCCTCTGTGTCCTCATCCCAATGGCTCTCAGCTGAACTGTGCTTGAAAGGCTGAATGCTTAACCAGCCAAAATGCTTCAGTTTCTGGTCCTCACGCCTTATATATCTTTCTGCTTTCTACTACCACTCCCTGGGATTAAAGGCTCGCTTTCTGGGATTAAAGGCGTGAGTCACCATGCTTGGCTGTATCCTTGAACAGATGGATTTCTGCCTCTGGAATGTCAGGATTAAAGGTGTGTGTTACCACTGCCTATCCTCATGTTTAACACTGTGGCTGTTCTGTCTCTGACCCCAGGTAAGTTTATTAGCGTGCACAATATTTTGGGGAACACAATACCACCACAGCACAGAGTGGTTGTTAGGACAGGAAGTGCTGAAGCTCTGTCACCACTTTCTTTATCTTGTTTCAGAAGTTATAATTTTCCCTGGCAAAGCTTTGCATTGAGTAAGTCAGTGCTAAACTTATTACAAGAAAATTGCCCTTGGTAATGATCTGGACTTTAAAAATCCATTTTCCATTTCTGAAATAAGAGCTCAATTTCTCCCACATTCTATTTGTTTCATGACCCAGATTGGAAACAGTATCAATTTTCTGCCAGCATATTAAAACATAATTTTATTAACTAGTAATTGCAGTGAGACTTAGAAATCAGCAGCAAAATGCTTCTAGAGAATTGAAAAATATACATTTCTTACTTAGTTAATGAAAATTACAACTCTGTAGTTGCTTTAGGGCTCCTGTTCATACATTCTAATACACAGTTGCATCATGGGAATTTTCTCAACCTCTTCCCATAATTTCAGCATTGAGAAACCCAAGGTCAAAGGCAACTTGAAGACCACACATTAGCCTCATATAGGTACACTAACTGGATGAAGCTCGGTGATGATACACTTGCTTACCATGTGCACGGTTCCAGGTTTAATCTCCAGTACTACAAAAGTAAATAATTAGTTCAATTTATATCAACCTATTTAAAAGTTGACTTTGTGTCTGGGGAGATGCCACACAAGCATGAGGACCCAAGCACTCAAGTAAAAAGCCAGGTGTGATGGTGTATTACGTAATCTCAACACTGGGAGGTGGAGACAGGAGGATCCCTAACACTCACTGGCCAGCCTAAGCTGATGAGCTCAGGGTTCAGGGAGAAACCCTGTCCACGATATAAGGTGAAGATTGATGGAATAATAAGTAAAACACTTGACATCAACCTCTGGCCTCCATAGACATGATACATACATAAACATCTATACACATATACAACACACACACACACACACACACCAATAACTAGCAGAGTTTACAAACAAAACAGACATGGCTGATGAAAACTGGTCAGAACATCTCAGCCTGGGAAACAATGGAAAGAGCACAGTACCTAGACACACTAGATCCAAGCACCAGCCTCACCAATGTGTGAGCTTGCAAAATTTCCCTGGGCAGAATTGCCTTGTCCACATAGTTTGAAGACTGAAATCTGATTTGTAAAATTTTTATTGTATATTTTTGAGTGAAGGGCCCAGCTCTAGGGGTTCAACAGCCCAGGTTCTGAAGAAATCAATGTAATCAAAGAAATGAGCAGTGGTGGAAGGAAAAAAGCAGCATCAGGGAGCTGGGATAGGAAAATGTTGCATGAGGACCTGAGTTCTGAGTCCCAGACTTCCATTAAGTGGCTTGGCATTGAGGGGCAGGAGAGATGGTTCAGCAGTTAAGAGGACTTGCTACTCTTGCAGAGGATCCAGGCTGCTTCCCATGACAGCTTACAACTGCTTTTAACTCTAGCTGCAGGAGATCCAACATCTTCTTTTGGCTCCTTGGGCACCAGACACACATGTGGTGCACACATTTACATGCAGATAAAGTATGAACATATATAAAATAAAAATAAATTTTTAAAATTGTTTTTTAAGTTTGGTGTGGCTGTGTGCATCTGTACTCTCAGCACTGGAGGGGAGAAAGGAGGGTCCCTGGAGCTCACTGGTCAATCAGTCTGGGCAAATCAGTGAGATTCAAGTTCAGTGAGAGACCCTGCCTCAGAAACTAAGGTGGAGAGTGACTGAGAAAGACACTTGATGTCAACATATGGCCTCTGCACACAACTGCCCCCATAATCAGGCATACCTGTGACCACATGTGCACACACATACACATGCATACAACATACATCCATGAAAGAATGAACTTCACTCAGTATAGAGATACCAGGAAGACACAGAGACCTAGCTATGTCTTGGCAGTACTGGCATGTGCTTCAGGCTTAACTAAGGGAAGAGTTGGGGCATAGGGCAAAAGGTGTGCATGATTAAGCAGTCCTAGTTATATTATGGTTATACTAGTTATATTCTCAGCAAGACTACAGAGAGCCACCACCACTCAAGGATGAGATTTGGTTCCTGTCCTAGGTAATTTCTCCTGTACAATAAGACAGGCTTATCATGCAGGTATTTCCCTGCAAGGCTCCACTATTCCTGGATAGTTTGGGACAATAACTTCAGTTGTCCCGATGCTGCTCTTCAGGGTCTGCAACAGGATGTTATAAAAGCTGACAGGTAACAATCCTTCTAAGAACATATTGAAAATACCACAATTACTCTTATTGCTCTCTTCAGCCTTAAGAAGGAATAATAATATCAGCACTCAGTTGGCACTGTTCAAAAGCAAAATATGCCTAAGAGCAGAAGTGAGCAGTCCTCTGGCCCAACGTTTAAAAATATGAGGCAAATGCAAAGTGAAGGCGGAGATGCTACATTATACCTTGATTTCCTTACACACTAGACATCTGCAGACCCAGGTGAAGAGTCAGTGCCTCCAGCAATACTGTTGACCATTGTACCCATGAACTTACAGAAACTGTGGTTCCCTGCATAAGAGATGGCCTGACAAAATTCCATCACAGATAGGGGAAGGGCTCCTGATGCCCCACCCTTCCCTACAGAGTCATTGGTAGTTAATGGTGCTGGGGGAGAAGGAATCATTTTCTTCAGTGGTGTAACCACTAGTAAGCTGCTCTTTCTCAACCCCTACCCATGTTCATGAAAACAACCCTAATAAAACTCAGTGGACCACAAGCAAAAAAAAAAAAATGTACATGAAAATAGAAAGGTAATTTGTTGGGAAAAAGGAAGGAACCATCAAGAGTCTGAGAGTAGTGAGAGAGTATTGGGGAGTAAAAATGGCCAAAATATATTACAGACATACATGAAAATATCAGAGATTTTACATTGCTGCTAAACATCTTGACCAGGTCGGTATTGACAAACAGCATTACTGCTGAGAGAAGGTAGGTGCCCTGTGCCTGGAGGTGGGATGCCTAAGGAGGACTCATCCTTTCTTATCCAGCATTCCATATTTGTACAAATAAACTGGATCTATCCATTCTAAAATGAAGAACATTCTACTTTAAAAATAAGTGGATGACTCCAAGTCAAGCCGACATCTCTCAACAGTCCCTATGGTTGGGGCAGGACCAAGGGGAAGACCAGCCCTGGACGAGGAAGTCCTAGTTTGCTTCTCTGGTGATGTGATAAACATCATGACCAAAAGCAACCTGGGAAGGAAAGGCTTTATTTACTTAAAACGTCCAATCACAATCCATCATTGAGGAAAGTCAGGACAGAAACTCAAGCAGGAGCAGAGGCTGGAACCCTGGGCTGATTACCGACTTGTTCTCCATGGGTTTGGTCATCTTGCTTTTGTACACAACCCAGGGCCATCTGCCTAAGGGTGATGCAGGTTCCAGGACTCACAGGAAAATCTGCAGACCAAAGCAGGAGGCCCTAACTGACACAGGACAATACCTCAAAGGAAGACTCAGGATAGAGCTTCTGGCCCTACATAGCCATATCACAGAGAAAAAGAATACCTCAACTCTACCAGGATTCAATACCCCAATGAACACTGCAAAACCACCATTGGAAAAGAAAGAAATATGGTGATAAGAATCTTAAAAGTTGCCGGGCGGTGGTGGCACATGCCTTTAATCCCAGCACTCGGGAGGCAGAGCCAGGCGGATCTTTGTGAGTTCGAGGCCAGCCTGGGCTACCAAGTGAGTTCCAGGAAAGGCGCAAAGCTACACAGAGAAACCCTGTCTCGAAAAACCAAAAACAAACAAACAAACAAAAAAAAATCTTAAAAGTTAAAAATACGAAAGAAGGGGCTGGAGAGATGGCTCAGAGGTTAAGAGCACTGGCTACTCTTTCAAAAGTTCTGAGTTCAATTCCCAGCAACCACATGGTGTCTCACAACCATCTGTAATGAGATCTGGTGCCCTCTTCTGGCCTGTAGGCACACATGCAGACAGAATACTGTATACATAATAAATAAATAAATAAATCTTTAAAAAAAATACAAAAGAAAGGGCTGGAGAGATGACTCAGAGGTTAAGAGCTCTAACTGCTCTTCCAGAGGACCCACATTCAATTCCTAGCACCCACATGGCAACTAACAACTGTCTGTAACTCCAAGATATGGTATCCTCACACAGACTTACATGCAAGAAAACCACCAATGTACAAATAATAAAAATAAATAAATAATTTTTTTAAATACAAAAGAAAGAAAAGCTCAGTCAATTAACTGACTGAAGATCTGCAAGTCTCAGTCCAGAAGCATAAACATCACACAAAACAGAGACAACATGTCTCTTCCACACGTCAGTAATCCCACAATACTGGTACCTAATAACTTGAAGGAACTTTTCAGACAAACAACTCAAAAGAATGCTTCTGAGTATGTTCAAACAATTTAAAGATATGAATATGCTCTAAGAACAAAACAAGGAGATGAATAAAATAAGGAAGTCGAATGGAGGTATGAAAACAGAGCTAGAACTGTTGAAGATGATCCAACTGAAATTACGTTGGAAATGAAGACCTCAATAAGCCAAACAAAAGCCTCAATGGAAAGTCTCACCAATAGGATGGATCATGTAGAAAATAAGAGAATTGGGGATGGAAGACAGGACAGAGAAGTTGGATCACTCTGTAGAGGTCAATGACATTTTTTAAAAAATATGAACAGAAAGTAGGAGAAGTCTGGCATACCATGAGAAGATCTAACCTTCAGACTGTGCACAGAATAAAGTATTCTCTATATCTTCATCATATAGAGAATACTTTCAATAAGATTGTAGAAAACAATTTCCCAGACCTAGAGAAAGAGATGCCCATTCAGGAACAAGAGACCTGACCTATAGTACTCCACATAGACAGGATCAGAAAAGAAATTCCCTATGGTTTCTTATGATTAAAATATTTTTTAAAAAACACAGAATAAAGGGTTTTAAAAGTTTGAAAAGAGAAAAGTTATCACTTTTAAAGACAAACCTATCAGAATAACACCTAATTATTCAACAAAAACTTTTAAAGCCAGAAGTGCCTGCAAAGATGTATTACAAGTTCTGATAAGCAACCACTATAATCAAAAATATTATAGTCCATAAAACTATCTATTAAAATCAAAAGATAATTTTTCAGAATATCCATGCTGAAAACAGATTAAAGGAATTTATGGCCACTAAGCCAACAATATAGAAAATACTGGAAGGAATACTTCAGTCTTTAAGACAAGGATAAACATGCCCAAAGGTCAAAGGGAATCAATAAACAGTTACAGACCAAGTATTCAAAAGACATCTAAGAAAACACCACAACAATAACAGGAATCAATACATAATTGCTCAACAATAACTTGTAATTATTAACAGTCTCAGTTATGCCAATAAAAAGACACAGACTAGCAGATTGGATTAGAAAACAGGATCTATATTTTTGCTGCCTCCAAAAAACAAACTTTACCACCAAATATAGATACCATCTTAGGGTGAAAGAATGGAAAAAGATATTTCAAGCAAATGGAACCAAGAAACAAGGAAGCATAGGCATTCTGCTATGTGACAAAATAGACCAAACTAAAACTAGTTAGAAGAACGAAGGAGAGCCATTTCATACTCATTAAAGGAAAATTTCTCCAAGAAAATACTACAGTCCTAAAAGTACACACACCAAACACAGGGTGCACTCAGTTTCATGAAAGAAGTACTAATAGATCTAAATTCACAGAGTACCCCCAACACAGTGATAGTGGGTGGGTGGTTTCCAATATTTCATTTTCACCAATAGACAGATCATCTGAACAGAAACTCAGGAAAGAAGCGTTGCAGTTAAATGATGTCAAAAATCAAAAGGACCTAATAGATATCTACAGAACATTCCAGACAAACACTAAAGAATACACATTCTCCTCAGCAGCCCATGGAACGCTCTCCAAAATAGACGACATATCATGACTCACAACAATCTTGACTAGTATAAGAAAACCGAAGTAACATCCTGCATTCTGTCTTACAACAATGGAGTAAAACTGGATGTCAACAGCAATAGAAAGTACAAAAAGTACACAAACTCCTGAAAACTAAACAACACACAACTATTTGACAATTGGGTCAAAGAGGAAATTTTTACCAGGCATTCCCAAAAGGAGAGCTTATACCACTAAATGCCTCCTTCAAAAAAATTAAAAGGTATCAAATTAATAACCTACTGATGTACCCAAAGGCTTGCTAAAAACAACAACAAACAATACCCAAAGGAAGTAGATGGGAAGAGATTATCAAAATCAGGGCTTAAATTAATAAAATAGAAATGAAAAAATACAAAGAATCAATGAAACTAAGAGTTGATTCTTTGAATGAGCAAGATTGGCAAACCTCTGACTAAATTAACCAGAGAGAGAGAGAGAGAGAGAGAGAGAGAGAGAGATGTTAGAGACCCACCTAGACTATTTGACCCACCTAGACTGTTTGATCCAAGTATGTTTGGAATTTCCTGCTTGGAGTCTTGCAAAACAAGACGACCTTGGCCTAACCATAGAAAGGCCTCATTCAATAACAACAGGGGTCTAGGACCAAAGCAACCTCACCCAGACCTTCCCTTAGGAGTTCCCATTCTTCTTGCAAACAGATGCTAATCAGCCAGCTGCAAGAGCCTGGGGCCAAAGAGACCTCGCCCCGACCATTCTGACTTCTGATAACCTTCCACTCTCCTTGCTTTCTCTGCCCCCCTCCCTGCCTGAAGCCTCAGCGTATAAAAGCTGCAGCATTCATTTCAATAAACGGAGCCTTGACGCGACTCAGACTGACTCTTGTCAATTATTTTATGCGCCTGGCTCTCTTCCTTTCTCGCCCCCTTGGCTTTTAGGTGTTTCCCGGCTCGAGACCCACGAATAACTGGACCTGCTGGACGGGTCAGAGAGAGAGAGAGAGAGAGAGAGAATATCCAAAAATAAAATTATAGATGAAAATAGAGATACCACAACAAACACTGAGAAATTAAGAGAATCGTAAGAGCCACACTTTGAAAATTCATAATCCACTAAACTGGGAAATCTAAACAAAACTGCTGGGTTTCTATGTACAAGATGAAGTAAATAACTTAAATGGACCTATAATAACCAATGAGACAAAGGAAATATTTTAAAATCTCCTAACAAAGCACAGGACCAGATGATTCAGCAAGAATTAAAAGAACTTTAAAGAAGAATTAATATTCCTCAAATTGGTCCATAAAAATAGAATAAGGTCTCTTTCATATTCTTTTAGAAACCCCATATTACCCTGATACCAAAACCAGACAAAGGCACACACATGCAAAAAAGATAAGTATAGGTCTATCACCCTGATGAACATAGACACAAAAACTCTCAATAAAATACTTGTAAACCAAATTCAAGATCATATCAAAAAGATTATCTACTATGATCAAGTCCATGTCATTCCATAGCTTCAAAGATGCCTCAACATATGTAAAGCAATTAATGAAATCTACCACATAAACAGACTCAAAGACAGAAACCACATTAGCATCTCATTAGATGCAGAAAGAGTCTTGGACAAAAGGCAACATCTGTGGTGATATTCTGCTTGTGCTGTAACAAATAAAGCTTGCTTGGAGATCAGAGTGTGGAGCTAGCCACCAGTTAACCATAGAGGCCAGGTAGTGGTGGCTCACACCTTTAATGGCAGCACTTGTGAGGAGGAAGCAGGAAGATCAGGAGTTTAAGACCACCTGGGCTATACAAGATTGATCCAGTCTAAAAGAGAAACAGAGCCAGGCAGTGGTGGCACAAACCTTTGATCCCTGCCCTTGGGACCTCACTCCTTTAATCCCAGCACTAGGGAGGTGGAGACAGGGAGTGATATGGCTAGGCAGAGAGAGAGGAATATAAGGCAGAAGGAGACAGGAGCTCACTCCCTTTCAGGCTGAGGAGTTGGTGAGGTAAGAGGTGACTGTGGCTTGCTCCTTTGTCTCTCTGATCTTAACCTGATCTCTGGCTCCAGGTTTTTATTATTAAGACCAATTAGAATTTGCACTACAAACATTGCTTCATAATAAAAGTCCTTGAGAGAGTAGGGATACAGAGGACAGATCTAGATAAATAAAGGACGCATGCAACAAGTCTGCAGCTAGCATCACACTAGATGAAGAAAAACTGAAAGCATTTCCACTAAGATCAGGAAGAAGATAAGGATGCCCATGCTCTCCACTCCTCTCCACTCACTGTTCTAAAGCAGTAAGAAAAGGAGATACAGGAGATACAAATTGGAAATGAATAAGCCAAAGTATCCTTAATTGCAGGTGATATGATTCTATATATAAAAGACCCTAAAGATTCCATCAGAATTTTCCAAAAGCTGATAAACATATTCAGTAAAGTAGCAGAATACAAGATTAATATACAAGAATCAGTAGCATTCCTTTATGCCAATGACAGACACAAGAAGTAAGAAATCATCTCATTAACAATAGCCTCAAAAACATCTGGGGATAAAACTAATCAAAGGAGTGAAAGACTTATGCAATGAAAATTTTAAGATACTAAAGAAAGAAACTGAAGAAGATACCAGAAGATGGAAAGAGTTCCATGGAAAGGTTAGTGCTTCTTCATGTGGGAAACATCTGACTGATGGATCAATTTTTCACATCCATTTTACTAGGTCGACCAACTGTTCCCATTTGATGATCAGCTCTAGTTTATGTCTGTTCATCCAGAGTCATTAAGAGAATTCTATTTGCTTCCAAAAGTCTCTTCCTGTAAGATGTGTTATGTGGTCACCCTGCTTCAACTGTGTGATATAATATTAATTGTCCTCAAATGACTTTGGAGGAAGCACAACCATTCATCTATTGGCAAATTGTAGTCGTTTTGAGAAATAACAGCTTTAAATTTTTATGTACTTTCAGATACACCAATTTTTAAAATAAGAAAAATATTTATTTTATTTTAAACTATGTATATGTGGGGGGTATATGCACATGAATGCAGATACCTACAGAGGCTAGAAATGGGTGTCAGAATTATAGGAAGTTGTGAGCTACCTGATGAAGGTGCTGGAAACCAAAATGGTCCTCTGCAAGAGCAGCAAGTACTCTCTCCAGCCACAGATACGGTGACTTTTGGCAACACAGATGACCTGTATAATGAGTGATAAATTCAGAGAGATTGATTGAAAGTACGTGAATCACAGAGATAAAGAAACTAATGCAGACACATGCCATATAACTAACTACATTTAGATCAACAGTAGATGGACTGGGGTGATAGCTTAGTCAGTAAAATGCTTTCCTCTCAAGCACAAAGACCTGAGTTCAAATCCCAGGAACCTATGTTTAAAAAAAAAAAAGCAGGTGTAATGGTGCATGCTTGTAATCCCAGCACTGGGGAGGTAGAGACAGGTGTCATTTGCTGGCTAGGTAGCCTATAGGCAAACTCAGGCTGATGAGAGCTGTCTCAGGAAGAAAGAAAGAAAGAAAGAAAGAAAGAAAGAAAGAA
>CABHPH010154876.1:36889-48591 GCA_902168325.1 Peromyscus nudipes
AAGAAAGAAAGAAAGAAAGAAAGAAAGAAAGAAAGAAAGAAAGAAAGAAAGAAAGAAAGAAAGGGAGAGAGAGAGAGGAAGAAAGGGAAGGAAAGGAGGAAGGAGAAGGAGGAGAGAGAGAAAGAGAGAGAGGAAGGAAGGGACAAGGGGTGGATGGAGGGATGGACAGAGGGAGTGACAGACAGAGGGATGGATGGAGAATGGCAGCCAAGGCTGTCCTCTGGCTTCCACATGCATACTCAAGCATACATGTACACATTCATCTCCCACATGCGCCTGCACACACATGAACATATACATACACAAAATAAGTGGACAGTGGACTATGATGGTTAATTTCTTTTTGTTAACTTGGCTGGACCTAAAGTGACCTAGATTGATGAGGCGTGCTTCTGGGTGTGTCTATAACAGTATTTCACAGAGGAGTAAGGTCTACTTGAATGTGAGCAGTAGAAACCCATGAATGTCATCCTGGACAGAATAAAAGGGAAATATATATTTTATTTTTGTATATGTGCACATATATGCTCATGTGGGAGTACATATGTGTATGAGGATACATGTATGTATAATGAATATTCGTATGGAGACCAGAAGTCAAACCTGGGCATTATTCATCAGGTGCTGTTCACCTCGTTTCTCTTTTAAAACAAGATCTTCACTGGCCTGGACTGATCTCCACTTGCTAGTTATGTTAGGCTGGCTGGCGAGCGAGCCCCAAGGATCCACCTGTGCCCCTCCTCCCTTGCACTGATACTACAAGTTTGTGTCACCAGCCTGGCTCTGTTTCACATGGATTCTGGGGGTAGAACTCGTCTTCCTGATTGTGCAGCATTTAAACGAATGATCTGTCTTCCCAACCCAAGAATATGTATTTTCTTTAAGAAGAGTATTTTTGAAATTACATGTCTGTGGTACTGAGTGTTTCTGAATGTTTCTTATATCTACCATATTATTATCAGTTTCTGCCATTAAGCTGATCTACCAAGATGAACAGAAAATGTCTATGCTGTGAAACTTAAACTGTCATTGTTTTCCATGCAGATATGTTTCCTTAAACTTTGGATTTACGCATTGCTTAGGAGGAATTATAAGTGTATATTTTGGATTTATTTACAACTTAAAGTGAGTGTTTCTCAAAACAGATGATTTTGGCAGCAGAGAACAGTCACACTCCCTTAGATTTAACAAGTATCAGAAATAGACAAACACAGTTCCATCCCTTCAGTCCATTCTTTTATCAGGCTTCCTAAGGGAGCTAATTTAATTCTAAGGATCTGAGATACTGACTCCATTGTGTGCTCAGAGGGACATTACAGCTGAATGAAATCACTCATGAGGAAGCCCATCTTGTATATATAGGAACAGTGAGATATACAAAAACTTCCTCATGAAGAAGCATCTATAAACCACAGAAGGATCCAAACTCTGGTTTTCATCAAAACCCTGGTGCAGTAGTTTTGCCTGTAGAGAAGACAGAATGTTATGGGCATGAAGTTTTGTCGGCGTTAGTCAGTTAAGTTCACAGTTGCATCATGGGATCAATGTACTCTCTAGACATTATAGTCTTCACCTCTCACTTCATACAACTCAGTTCATGATACTTGGGAATTTGAGCCTCACCCTGTGTTACACTAACTTTTCAAGGGAAGACACAACTAATGTGTAATCACTCCAAAATGGACACCAACAGCAGACCAAAGTTTTATTTCACCAAAGATCACCTTTGTGAGAACAATGAATTTGTTGGGCTTTCTTACCGATCACGGTTGAGGGGTTATTTGTAGAAGTGTAGGTGACTCCAAAACAGCTATATCACTGCAAAGTCCTACCCCACCATAAATGGTGGCCTTGTGAAGGCCACAACATGGAGTCTTGATTTTAGTAAACCTCCCACTGCTTATAATAGTCTAGCATCTCTCGAGACCATTTGCAGGTTGGGGAGGGAGGGAGAAACAATTACCAGAATTTAAAATAACAGTCTCCTGACGTTCTTTTACTCAAGTAACTAGAGAGTGTACATAGCTGCATTAGCATTAGCATAGGCCTGGATATCATTATATTCATCTGTCCTGGTCACCCTGGCTGCTGGAAACAATTTCAACAATTCTATCCTGTTATAACCAGAAGACAAAGTACCACACAAGATACTGAGAAAGAGAATTTATCTCATTCAGTGGATGGAGAAAAGACTAATGTTCTCCCTAAATAAGAGCATGATTCCATTGATCAATGTGTCTGTTTCTATGCCACTAGCAAGCTGTTTTTATTACTATAGCTCTGTAGTAGAACTTAAAATCAGGGATGGTGATACCTCTAGAAGTTCCTTTATTGTGCAGGATTGTTTTATCTATCCTGGGTTTTTTGTTTTTCCATATGAAGTTGAGTATTGTTCTTTCAAGGTCTGTAAAGAATTGTGTTGGAATTTTTTTTTTGATAGGGATTGCATTGAATCTGTAGTTGCTTTTGATAAGATGGCCATTTTTGCTGTGTTAATCCATGAGCCTGGGAGATCTTTTCATCTTCTGATATCTTTTCCAATTTCTTTCTTCAGAGACTTGAAGTTCTTGTCATATAGGTCTTCCTCTTGTTTGGTTAGAGTAGGTTACCCCAAGATATTTTATATGGCTTGGGGCTATTGTGAAGGGTGTTGTTTGCCTGATTTCTTTCTCAGCCTGTTTATCGTTTGTATATAAGCAGGCTACTGATTGAGGTTTTTTTAGTTCATATTGTATCCAGCCACTTTGCTAAGGGTGTTTATTAGCTGTAGGAGTTCCCTAGTAGAATTTTTGGTGTCACTGATGTATACAATCATACCACCTGCAAATAGCAAAAGTTTAACTTCTTCCTTTCCAATTTGTATCCATTTGACCATCTTTTGTTGTCTTATTGTTCTAGCTAGAACTTTGAGTACTATATTGAATAGATATGGAGAGTGTGGACAGCCTTGTCATGTTCCTGATTTTAGTGGAATAGCTTTGAGTTTCTCTCCATTTAATTTGATGTTGGCTATTGGCTTACTGTATATTGCTTTTATTATGCTTAGGAATGTTCTTTGTATCCCTGATCTCTCCAAGACCTTTATCATGAAGGGGTGCTGGATTTTGTTAAAGGCTTTCTCAGCATTTAATGAGATAATCATGTGTTTTTTTTCTTACAGTTTGTTTATAAGGTGAATTACATTGATAGACTTTCATATGTTGAACCATTCCTGCATCTCTAGGATGAAGCCTACTTGATCATGGTAGATGATCTTTTTGATGTGTTCTTGGATACAGTTTGTGATTATTTTATTGAGTATTTTTGCATCAATGTTCATGAGGGAAATTTGTAATTCTCTTTCTTTGTTGAGTCTTTATGTAGTTTGGGTATCAGAGTGATTGAGGCCTCATAAAAAGAATTTGATGACATTCCTTCTGTTTTGATTGTGTGGAATAATTTAAGAGCATTGATATTAGCTCTTCTTTAAAAGTCTGGTAGAATTCTGTGCTGAAACAAAGAATCCAAAATTAAACAACTGGAAAAAGAGAAAGCATCTTCAACAAAAGGCGTTGACATAACTGAAAGTCAGCATGTAGAAACTGCAAATAGATCCATATCTATCACCCTGCACAAAACACAAGTCCAAGTGGATCAAAGACCTCAACATAAATCCAGTTACTCTGAACCTGATAGAAGAGAAAGTAGGAAGTATTCTTGAATGCATTGGCACAGGAGACAATCTCCTGAATAGAAGACCAGTAACACAGACCCTGAGATCAACAATTAATAAATGGGACCTCATGAACTAAAAAGCTTCTGTAAGGCAAAGGACACTGTCAATAAGACAGAGTGGCAACCTACAGAATGGGAAAAGATCTCCATCAACCCCACATCTGGCAGAGAACTGATCTCCAAATTATATAAAGAACTGAAGAAATTAGACATAAAAAAAACCAAATAATCCAATTTAAAAAAAATAGGATACAGATCTAAACAGAATTCTCAACAGAGTAATCTCAAATAGCTAAGAGACACTTAAATAATTGTTCAAGATCCTCAACCATCAGGGAAATGAAAATCAAAACAACTCTGAGATTCCATCTTAAACCAGTCAGAATGGCTAAGATCAAAAACACTAATGACAGCTTATGCTGGAGAGGATGTGGAGCAAGGGGAACACTCCTCCACTGCTGGTGGGAGTGCAAACTTATACATCCATTTTGGAAATCAATATAAATGTTTCTCAGAAAATTGGAAATCAATCTACCTCAAGACCCAGCAATTGGACATATACCCAAAGGATGCTCAATCATTCCACAAGGACACTTGCTCAACTATGTTCATAGCACCTTTACTGGTAATAGCCAGTACCTAGAAACAACCTAGATGCTCCTCAAATAAAGAAAATGTGGTACATTTACACAATGGAGTATTACTCAATTGTTAAAAGCAATGACATCAGGAAATTTGAAGGCAAATGGATGGAACTAGAAAAAAAGTCCTGAGTGAGGTAACCCAGACCCAGAAAGACAAACATGATATGTACTCACTCATAAGTGGATATTAGCTGTAAAGTAAAGGTTAACCATTGTACAATCCACAGTCCCAGAGAGGCTAGGTAATAAGCAGGGCCCAAAGGGGGATGAGGATGCATGGGTTTCCCTGGGAAGGGGAAATAGAAGAGCTCTCCTGGGTTGGTGGGGATGAGAACATGAGGGTTTGGGGAGGGGGAGAGTAATGAAAGAGACGTCTTGATGGGGGTGCATTTTGGGCTCAGGTAGAAACCTTGTGCAAGGGAAATGCCTGTAAATCAACAAAGATGACCCCAGCTAAGACTCCTGGCAGCAGTGGATAGGTAGTCTGAACTGGCCATCTCCTGTGATCAGCTTGGTAACTATCCCAATTGTCATCAAAGAGCCTTCATCAGTGACTGATGGAAACAGATGTAGAGATCCACAGCCAAGCACTGAGCCAAGCTTGAGGAATCCTGTTGAAGAGAGGGAGAAAGGATTGTAGTAGCTGGGGGGGGGGGGGTGTCAAGGTCATCACAAGGAAACCCACAGAAACAACTAACCTGGGCTCACAGGCGCTCACAGAATCTGGACCAACAGCTCTATATATGGAACCAACCTAGGCCCTCTACATATGTGTGACAGTTGTGTAGCTTGATCTACTTGTGGGACTCCTAGGTGGAAGCAGGGCCTGTCCCTAACCCTTTGGCTGGCTTCCAGGAACCTACTCCTCATACAGAGTTGCCTTGCCCAGCCTCAATACAAGAGGAGGAGCTTAGTCCTATCTCAATTTGATATGTCACACTTTGTTGGCACCCATGGAAGGCCTGCCCCTTTCTGAATCCAGAGGAGAAATGGATTGGGGTGGGGTTGGGGGGTGGAGTAGTAGAAGGAGAGGAGGGAAGGGAAACTGAGGTCAGGATGTAAAATAAATGGGTAAACTTAATTTAAAAAAAAAGAGCATGAGTGAAATTCCAGCTCACAACAGCCGAGACACCTCATCTATGAGAAAGCCCTGTACTTTCCTACACCTGACCCACCCCCACTCAAAGCAATGCTGTGTGGTGAACACTGGCAAACTTTTGCCAAGCCCCTCGCCTTCACCGCTAGGCTCACAGGAAAGGGTGCTTATCCTGGAAACTTGTGTAGCTTTGTGCTGTGTGGCCGAACTCTGACACTAGACTGTTAATGAAGGCAAGGGTACTATATACCCCAAACGGGCTCGTCCAACCACTGTCTGTCTGTCTGCAGCCTCGTATCCATGCACTGGGAAGTTGATATTTGGGAATGATAGGGAGGCTCTCAGGCTGGTCTGATGCCTCACTTCTAGGGACTAGGCACTGTGAGAGCAAGAAATAAAGGACTAAGGTATTAAGCCGTGCCAGTAAGATGCTGAAGTTTATGTTGTAATGACTAGCTTTTTCTTAACAAAGAAAAAAAGAGCAAGTATGGGTGGCACTCCCGAACTTAATGGTAATACCCCATTGCTGAAGATACCACACCCGGTGGTCATAGGACATGAGGAAATCATGTCATCCCTGATGAAGATTCCTTCTGGCTGACAGTACATTTTCATAGTACTGGAAAATGCTATGTAGGCTGACTGGGTGCGGGGAGTTGCGGGGGGGCAGGAGCCATCAGCGGTCTTCCTCAGCTGGGAACCCTGTAAGCTGGAATAATGACCAGTGTGGACGGTGTCACCGTGGACACAACAGTGGCACATGTGTAATGAGGATGACCAACAACTTTCTTATTAGCTTTAAGGCCCACTCCACCGGAGGAAACACATTAACTTAAAAAATCTCTGGTACTGCAAATCTGGCCAAGAACCTGTCATTGGGGAGCTCACAGGCCCCAACCCACTTCTATCATTCTGCTAAATGGAAATGTGTCAAACCGCCCTCTGAATTTGTATCTGTGTACCCACAGATTAGTGCGGCTCTCAGAAGTCATCAGAAAAGTTTCTGAGCCGCGGGCAATAGTTAACATAGAAACTCACAAATGATGTGATTTTTCCAGCTGCTTCAAGCTGCTACTGCCTCAACTTCCCCCATCACGGTAGACTCTACCATTAAATCAGAACTGAAATAAACCTTTCTCCTTTAAGTTGCTTTAAAAAAATGGAGGAAATAAAAGACATCATCCACATTCCTTCTACTTAATTCCCTATGTATCCAACAGTGTCTTGTATGATTTTATGGAGGCAAAAAAAAAAAATGAATGGCATTATCTTATGCTAATGCTGCTGGCTGCATTTCGTCTCATGAATACCAAATTCCCGATGACAGGCATGATTTCAGAACCTACTGGGTTCCTATCTCTGCTGGAGCTGGTAAAATATGTATAGTCTTGAAAGATATAGAACCATAATCCCAAAGTCGAAACTGGAAAAAAGATTTGAAACTTGAGGATCCCATTAATTTTCAATTCATCAGAATTTAATCAGAAGAGAAAATTGAACACACCCCAGACAGGGGAACATTCGATTCCAACACTAATGTACTGACGCGTACACCTGCATGCACACCCCTCTCCATCAGAAACTCACAATAGCCCCAGAGTGATGGGCCACAGGCTATGGCCTATCCGTCTATCAATGTGTTGGCATCAACATCACTATTATCATATCTGAAACCCTACTTGTTTCACTTAAAAATTGCCTGCAGTGGCCAGGCATGGTGGCCTTTAATCCCAGCAGTTGGGAGTCAGAGGCAGGCACACCTCTGTGCGTTTGAGGCCAGTCTGGCCTGCATAGCAAGTTCCAAGACAGCCAGGGCTACACAGTGAGACTCTGTCTCAAGGAAAGAAATGCTTTGTTTTTCCTACTCTATCTTTTATCAAGTAAATTTTAAGCTAGAAAAAGATACACAGAGAGAGAGAGAGCTCTTCAAGGATATATCCTTCGGATTATATCACATTGGGGAAGGAGAATGAGAATCGTATAAGGCTGGATTTATTCTTTGGTGGAGAGGGAGCAGCTAAAAATCTCGCACTAATGAGAAGCTTCCTTCATACTCTTCTTGGTTTTATGTTATTAAACTTCATTTCCTGAAGCGAGATAAGGCGAATAGAGTTAGAAATCACCACATCGCCTGGCGTAATTGAGCTTGTGGGACCAGCACTCGAGAAGTTAACACAGGACGGTTTCTGGGAGTTCAAGGCCAGCCTGAGCTCTGATGTTTGTTTGGGTTTTAGCTACCAAATTGGATACAAGACCTCTCAGAATGCCAAGTATAGCAGCGTACACCTTTGATCCCAAAACTCAGGAGGCAGAGGTAGGAAGAGGAGATCTCTGTGACTTCGAGGTCAGCCTGATTAACATAGTGAGGTCCAGGACAGTCAGAGCTACCTAGTGAGACCCTCAAGGTTTTAAGAAACCGTAGTGAATGTCTTATGAGATAAAGGATGTTCCCCTCCAAACTTCACTTGTGTCTAATGCAGACTATCAAGAAGCCCAGGCCGGTCTCCAACTCACCATCATGACTTTGAACTTCTGATCCTCCTGTCTCCATCTCCCACGTGCTGAAATTATAGGTATGTGCCACCATACCCGGTTTATGTGATGCTAGGAACTAAGCCAGTGCTCACTCAGCTTCATCCATGTTGGGGAAGCGCTTTAACAATTGAGCTACATCCCGCACCTTCTCTTTACTTCTGAGGTTTGAGTTTCCTGCCCCCAGCAGTAGCCTGCTGCCTGTGTCCCTTCCCCTATGAGTTTCCCAAGCTCTATGAATTCACTTCCCCCACAGATCAATGCAACTCGGAAGCTCACGCATCCTGAAGAGAAATCCCAACCCAGCCTGCACTGATTCGTTCCTGTGAACTTCAGACAAACTAGAGTCATCTAGAAAGAGGGAATCTTAACTGAGGTATTTTTAATTTCACACACAAATCTAAAAGGTTCCAACTGGATTCACAGCATTCAGCTTAATAATGCCCTAAATCTCAGTCTCTCGCACTAAGTCAGGGCCAAATGTTGGCATCAAGTCCACAACACTCCTTTGCATCCCAGCTCCTTCTTCATCCTGAGATGTCGACACCGTTCACACGTCCACTTTAAATCTAATGTGCCCAGACATGAGCCTTGCAAACCTCACCCTCTCTTCCTGTACTCTGCTCACGAGTTATCTAACTAAACTCCCCCTTCCCCATTCCCCACCTCTTGCCTTCTAGCACCAAATGCTTCCTGAGTATGTCCTCATTTGTCCCTGTTGAGGACTATGTCACATCAGTCACAAATACATTCCTTTTTCTCAGACCCGGTGCACAATTATAAACAAGCCGTACTCTTTTGTCACACTTCGGCACCTACAGAGGCTTTTCTCCTTGTTCAAGCACCGTTACTCTGCTTTTCTGGTCCTCTAGTCACGGGTTCTATTTATTGTGTTTGAGCAGGGAGAAGGCCCAGCTTCACACGGAAGCATGCTTTTCCTGTCCTCGGAAGCTACCACAAGCAAATGGTGCACTTCCTGAGACACAGTGTCAAGACTTTTCAGCAAGTTATCAGGACCTCTTACCCGACCAATGGCAAATTCACCTACAGCCAAAGCTCACTCAACATACCCTTTCCTCAACACCAAAATTCTGAGAACTGAAAGAAAAGAAAGGTATGTATCCATTCATAAGTACTTAGACAATTAGTTTATTTAGAGAAAATTTGAATGCAAACAACACAGTTATTCCATGGTAGGTGGTCAGCTCCCTCCACAGGGAATCAATGGCCTCCTAGGGGCCACTCCATTTGTGTCGTTGTTTACAGAAAATGCACTCTGATGACATTTGTTACATCTCACCATCCAATGGTTGAGTTCCATCTTTGTCATTCCTTACCTTCTACAATGACCCAGGAAGTAGCCAGCATACTTGTAACTCCTTCTCTGTCCCCTGTCCCCAAGCCCCTACCTTACAGTTCAGTCACTTATTTCCCTAAACTACCAACTTAGTAATAAAAATTATAAAATCGCTATTTTCTAATAAATATAGCTTCTATCATTTTGATTTGTTAAAATACCATACTATCTTTGATTTAAAAGTGAGTTGAGAGCATAGGGAATACTTCAGAAAACAACGGGGCTGGGAGATGGTTCAGTTAGTGTGGTGGTTTGAATGAGAATGGCCCCCATTTATCTAAATGCTTGGTCCCCAGTTGGTGGAACAATTTAGAAGGATTGGGAAATGTGGCCTTATTGGAGGAGGTGTGTCACTGGGGGGGTGGCTTTTGAGGTTTCAAATGCCCACAACATTCCCAGTTTGTTTCTCTCTCTCTCTCTCTCTCTCTCTCTCTCTCTCTCTCTCTCTCTCTCTCCTGCCGTGCTCCCCGCCATAATGGTCATGGACTCTAACCCTCTAGAGCTATGAATTAAATGTTTCCTTTTATAAGTTGCCTTGGTCGTGGTGCTTTGTCACGCTGATAGTAAAGCACTCAGACTGTCAGTGAGAGCTTACCTTAAAAGCATAAGGATCTATCTGAGTTTGATCCCCAGAGCCCACGTGGAAAAGCCAGACGCGTTAACACATGCTTGTAATCTCAGTGCTGGTGAGGCAGAGGCAGGAGTCTGGGGTTCACTGGCTGGCCAGATTAGCCTGTTTGATGAGTTTCGTGCCGGTGATAGACCCTGTCTCAAAAGAAAAAGGGTGGGTAATTCTAAAGAATGACACCTGAGGTTGTCCTCATGCATGGGCACACATGCACAAGCACACACCAAGGAGACAGTGGGTGTGAGCTGCTTGTGAGTCTAATGTTCTAGAAGCCTTTGGATTAGTTGTAGAGACACCCTTGCTGTGTATTGAAAGGACTGTGGCCTTAGACTTGTGCACTTGGGCTACTTATTTACCTCTAAGGATATACATGAGCTAAAGATCAGGGAGGACTTTTAGTCACGCCCACCACTGTGAGAACTCAGCTTCAGACTGCAGCCAAGGGGCCATGTCAGAGTCCAGGAAACACAAGGTATTCCTTATTTTTATAGCTTAAAATATGCATATATGTTTACATACATCCATATGTGTGCATCCATACAAATGTACACATCTTAAAATCAGGCATACAACACTCAATAATCTTAACAGTAGCCACACGTCTTATAAAAGATTGCACGTATGCCGGGTGGTTGTGGTGTATACCTTTAATCCCAGCACTAGGGAAGCAGAAGCAGGAAGATCTCTGTGAGTTCAAGGCCAGCCTGGTCTACAGAGCAAGTTCCAAGTCAGCCAGGACTGTTACACAGAGAAACCCCGTCTCAAAAAAAAAATTACATTCATGGGACACAGAACATCATGGACAGAGATGGCAAACAGCTATAGCACATAAAATATAAAAATACATTGAAATATTATGATCACATTTAATCACTGAGAGACAAAAGGTACTGTGAAACTTTTATATGTGGGCCTTTGGCAAGAGTTTTGATGTACAAAGGAGGTACAGCTGGGAGTTGGTTCTGTTTTTCCCTCCCTGAGAGAGTACCTTGTCTATAGCTGCTGGGGTGGGGGCTCATCCATGGTTATGAAGCTGAGGGTTGCACGGCAGGACAAGGGGGAAGCAAGGGCCAGGTAGGAAAGGGACCCCTGCAGGCTGGAAAAGTTTGGCATTCTGTGCACTGAACAGAGCTTTTTAAAAAATGTAATTCGGGGACCAGCAAGGAGAGACATCCCCAGTGTGCCCAGCATGGCATCCAGGTGGATGAAGACAGACTTACCATTGTAGAGGGGCTGAGAAGTTGGTATTTGCTTTGATCTGGAAGTCTGGCTGGAGAAGTTGCCTAGAGATCCATGGAGGCAGTTTCTGGGCCAGGCACCCTTATGAAGGGTAGTGCTTACTCCAGGCTTAGGCTGCCTGGGGTCAAAAGAAGCAAGAAGCAGATGGAATTGGGAAGATGTGAGGGTTGGAGATGTGGTGTAATGGTTAAGAGCACTTACTGCTCTTGCAGAGGACCCAGGCTACATTCCCAGCACCCAAAGGGTAGCTCACAACTGTCTGTGACTCCAGTTCCAAAGAATGCAGAACCCCCTTCCAACCTCCACAGGCAACAGGCACACACATGGTACACATACATACGTGCAGCAAAAACAGTCATAGACACAACATTTTTTAAAAAAAGAAAGGGAGGAAGAAAGAAAGGAGAAAGAGAGAGGAGGAAGAGGAGCAGAAAGAGGCAGAAGGAGGAGGAGAAGACGATGATGATGATGATGATGATGATGATGATGATG
>CABHPH010154877.1:0-29096 GCA_902168325.1 Peromyscus nudipes
CCTGTCTCGAAAAACCAAAAAGAAAACAAACAAACAAAAACCTCTATTCTTCAACAGTTGAGGTGTGTAATCTTAAAGTTTCGCAAATGATATTATTGAGCTGATATTTACCTATATTATTAAAAATACACGAAAATGGAAAGTTGGGAGTGGTGCCTTACACCTGCAATCCCAGAACTGAGGACGATGAAGGTGACGGCCTGCGGGAGTTTGAGGCCAGCAACTGGACTACATAGTGAGTTGCACCACCACCACCCCCCCACCACCCCCACCCCACCCCCGCCGCCAGGGCTGCAAAATTAGACCCTGTCCTAAAACAAAACAAAACAAAACAAAATCAATCAAAACAAACAAAAGCCCGGAGCCGGGGGTGGTGGTGGGGGGGGAGGTGTGGTGTGAACATTTAAAGAAAGCGCGATGGAAGCGGTTCTGTAAAGGAATAAACGTTCTGGTATTTTTGCGCGCCCGGCTCTGGAGACCTCCGCCTGCTGTAGACGGAGGAGGGTTCGGCCGACCGAGAGAGAGAATTGAAATAAATGCAGGTGTTGGCGGGCACCTGGGCCTCCTTCTTAAGGCAGTCCGCCGGGCCAATAACGGCTCCAGGCTGAGCCACGTGGGGTGCCCCTGGGCCTATGGCACGGCGGCCGGCTTGTCTGTCCCCCGCCAGCCCCTGGTTCCCCCGGAGAGCAGTGGAGAACTGTCAAAGCGATCTGGGGTGGCGCTGGGAGCCGGCGGCGAGGGGCACGGCGCCAAAGCCTGGCTTGTAGATCCCTACCCCGGGCTGCTGCCCCCCAAGTGCCCGCTGCCACCATGAACGGTGAGGAGCAGTACTACGCGGCCACACAGCTCTACAAGGACCCGTGCGCGTACCAGAGGGGCCCGGTGCCAGAGTTCAGCGCTAACCCCCCTGCGTGCCTGTACATGGGCCGCCAGCCCCCACCTCCGCCGCCGCCCCAGTTCGCAGGCGCGCTGGGAACACTGGAGCAGGGGAGTCCCCCGGACATCTCCCCCTACGAAGTGCCCCCGCTCGCCGAGGACCCTGCCGTGGCGCACCTCCACCACCACCTCCCAGCTCAGCTCGGGCTCGCCCACCCGCCCTCTGGGCCTTTCCCCAATGGAACAGAGCCTGCGGGCCTGGAAGAACCCAGCCGCGCTCAGCTCCCTTTCCCCTGGATGAAGTCCACCAAAGCTCACTCCTGGAAAGGCCAGTGGGCAGGTAAGTCTGGCGCTTTCTCCCTTTCTCTTCTCCAAATGTAGACTCAGCTGCCACTATCTTCCAGCGCTCCCCCTGGGTCTTTTCCCAGATCCTCTCCGACCCGCAGGGATAAAGCAGGCTTAGCATAAACTCCGGGGAGGCCAGCGGGTCCATTCATCTGGATCCCTCCTCTCCCCCTCCCTCCTTGCGGGTGTCCTAAGCCTTTCTTCACCTGGGAGCCGGCTCCCACGCCCGAGAAAGCCGAGGCCTACCCAGGCTCGGAGCTTCTGAACTCTCTGGATCCTTCTGCAGCCGGGGGATCTGGAAGCCGAAGACTCCCAGGGAGTGGGCACCCAGTTAAGCAAGATGTCTCTGGCCTAGGCTGGAACCTCTTCGAAGCCTCAGGCCCCATCACTTACCGGCCCTGTCCTGGTGGCTTTATTAAAGAAAACGGGCCTCCTAGAGGCACCGAGTAGAAACAGAAAAGCAGGAAGGAAAAGGAAAATTGATCCCTCCGGGCCTGCCCAGGGTCCAGAGGCCCTGGGGTAGGGTAAGGGGCGGGAGTGAACAGGGACAGGCTGATGGGGCTCACCGAAAGGCGGCTCCCGAGCATGGCAGCCAGGAGAGGCGTCTGGGGTGCCAGTTCTTGGACCAACCAAGTGTTTGAAGGGTCTTCTCGCGCTGTGTCCCAGGAAGTAGACATGCAGGAGGAGGGTCTTCTTGCAGTCTGGCTCAGTGAAGCAAGACCCCCGGGTTTCCTTAGCTCTGGGCGCCGCCTGCTTTGTGCCAGGTCTTTCCTGGCAGCGGAGAGGCGAAGCAGAGCAAAGCCCCAGGTCCCTTCCCCGCCGGATGCTGGCAGCGAATTTGCGCGGGGACCTGTGCCCGCCACCGCTGCACAATGTTATCTCTTCCGGGCTGCAGCCACTTCTGGGTCACACCTGTACTGCAAATAGCTACTTTTTCTTTTGCCTTCTGATTGTCTGTCAGGAACCCAGGGGTTACGAAGCTGGCGTTGGCATCCCCTGAGAATTCCCAACGCCATGTCTTCAGGGCCTGTTTAAGAAGCCTGACACTGCCCCCCAGGAGCAGCAGCCAAGCAAAGCTCTTGAGAGGGTCTGGAGTAGCAAGGCTCACCAAGGTCCCAGGGGGACCTCTCGCTACTTCATTTTTCTCACTGAGGCGAAACTCCTGGTTTAAGACAAGGGCTCACATTCTTGCTGGGGGCGGCCGGCCCTCACCTCTGACCAATTGCAAGCAGATGGAGCAGGTAGATGCTGCAGAGGTGTCTCAAGGCCAAGGCTAAAGGTCGCTGAGACCCGGTTCTTGGGACTGCCTGAAGATGGCCCCTCCACCCAGGGGGCTCTCAGTCCATAGTTTCTTGCCAGGGATTCCGTCTTTCCGGGCTCCCTCCCTCAGAGCCCTGGCGACTCTCTCTGGCTATCCGCTCCGCTTTTCCTGTGTTTGGGGAACGCTTTGGAGACACCTTTAGACTGCAAAATTCGGGCGCCAGGAGCCATTGCGGGCCCTTTCTGACCCTCTGCATGCCCGACTCTGGCAGCCTCTCTTCTCCGGGTGGAGGCCTGCAGGGAGCTCCCTCGTCTCCACTTTGGAAGAACTTCAAAGTTTAGCGAGCCCACCTGCGCGTGCTTAGTGGGTTTTCACAACCCTTGGAGAGGGCACAATGACCAAAGGGGTCATAGTAGAAATACGAATACTAATGGCAACAGCTACCTGAAAATAATTGAGCCTAAAAGAACTTCATCACTGGCCCGTTCTACTCTGAATCCCAGAAAAGGTCACCCTGGGGAGCTCTGAGCATTTTCTCACTAGCAGATTCCAACTTCATCTTCCGTTAGCTGGACACAGATCCCCATAGCTTTCCACTAGGACTTGGCAAAGTGGGCAGCGGAAGGCAGCGGCCGGAAAACCTGTGAGTTACTTACGATTATGAAACCGTGGTTGGCCTTTTAAAATGTTTCATTAAGGGTAAGTCTCTCCTCTCTCCTCTTCCGGGAAAGGCCAGTGTGGTTTTCAGGCGTTCCTGGGGAGAAGAACTGCTTTCCAAAGAGTGGTCCTAGGGGTCTCACCTCAGCTTCCGGTGCCGGTGCCTCCTCTTGGCCGAGGGAAAACCCGGGAGCAGATTCCATCCAGGAAATTATTCCTTGCCTTCAACGCTCTCACGCCCCTGGCCTCTGTCCTGAGTCAAGCTGGATTCAGCCTTTGTTGAGCTTTGGTGGAGAACCCTAACCAGTGTCCACAGTCCGGGCATTTGGGTGGCCAGGAAGGACCCAGACCTGGGGACACTCAGTTTGTATCACTGGTTTCCTGGCGACTTGGTCTTGTTGTTTGCTTTAGACGAGGGTTGGAGCTGGGAATCGCTCTCCGCTCTCCGTTTAGCTTGGACCCGGCCTCTGCCAATATTGGTGGTACAACGCACAGTGGGGAATGAACTCTCTCCTGCTAAGGGTGACCTTCTCCAAAACAGTATTTCTTCTTCTCAGAGGCAGGGTATTAACTGAAATTAGAGTAACAATTACCTCTCAAGTTGGGGCTAATTACAATATAGCTGTATTTAAAAAAACAATATATGGGCCAAGCAGGGAGATGGCTCAGTGTGTAAAGAAATGTTCTCTTTGCCAACCTGAAGACCTTAGTTCAATCCATGGAACCTCAGATTAAAAAAAAAAAAAAAAAGAACCAGCTCCCAAAAGTTGTCCTCCGGGTGCGCTACAGCGCTCCCACCTGCATATCCTACACATGAAAATAATTAATATTTAAATAAATAATGACATCTATTCAAAGATGTAACAAAATGTGCCCACAACTTAATGAGCAGCACGATCTTTCAAACTGCGATCTGCATCCATTCGTGAGTTATCAATTCATTTAAAAAAGTGTTTTTGAGACAGGATCTCATTATGTTACTGTTGCTGGCCTGGAACTAGCTATGGAGACCAGGCTGGCCTGCACTGGCCTGCCCCTGCCTCTGCCTCCTGTATGCTGGAATTAAAGACTGCGCCATGACACTGATCTTGTAAAAATAATTTAGTGTGCTGAGTTTAGAATTGTTTTAACGAAAAAGTGAATAAAATGGAAAATTAGAATTGTGTGTGGTAAAAGTTTAGTCTAGAAATGTTAATCGGTTATATAGACCCCTATAAAGACGGGGTAGTAATCTGAACCCCATTTCATACAGTCAGACTGCACTGGGTCAACGTCAGAAAGTTTGTTTAAAATCCTATGTTCACCGCCTTAGTAGAACGGAACCAATCAAAGTGTCTGTGTGCATTTTAACCATTTTATCATCCATGAAATGAACCACTTTTGAAACCACTGGTTGGCAGACCCAAGCATGGTATCGGATCGAGGTGAAAGCCTGAGCGGTTGTGGCCTAGGAGACAGGGTTGGGTGGACTGGGGTAGATGGTGAGTCAGTCACAGTGGGCTCTGGAGCGAGGGGCTGCGGTTGGACTGACCGCTCCCGATCAGTAGGAGGGCCGTTTCTGGGCTAGGGATGAAATATTTGGGCTGCGTGGGGCCCGGGGGACCGCACTGACCGACTGTGTCGCCCACAGGCGGTGCGTACGCAGTGGAGCCGGAGGAGAACAAGCGGACCCGCACAGCCTACACGCGGGCGCAGCTGCTGGAGCTGGAGAAGGAATTCTTATTTAACAAATACATATCCCGGCCTCGCCGGGTGGAGCTGGCCGTGATGCTGAACTTGACCGAGAGACACATCAAAATCTGGTTCCAGAACCGTCGCATGAAGTGGAAGAAGGAGGAGGATAAGAAGCGAGGGAGCGGGACCGCGAGCAGGGGCGGCGGTGGGGGCGAAGAGCCGGAGCAGGATAGCGCGGTGACCTCGGGAGAGGAGCTGCTGGCCTTGCCACCTCCGGGTGGTGCTGTGCCCCCGGGCGTCCCCGCTGCGGCCAGGGAGGGCCGCCTGCCTCCGGGCCTTAGCGCGTCACCACAGCCCTCCAGCATCGCGCCTCTGCGGCCGCAGGAACCCCGGTGAGGGTGAGCGGGTCCAGGACCCGGAGTATGGACGTGCGTGCGTGCAGGGTGGGCAGCCAGAGAGGGAGGGAATGGTGAGGCTTAGCCTGGACGCCCCGCCAGTGCGTTCTTGAGGGCTCATGCCAGTTGGGTACAGCCGGAGAGATGCTGGCAGACTTCTGGAAAAAGAGACCTTGCTTCTGAAAACTTTTGAGGTGGCGAATGGCCAGGTCTGCCTCTGTTGGGCACATTCACCTCCCTGCCTCCAAGACTCTATCCTGGGACCCATTTAGAGGACCGGGCTCCAGACTGATGGGAAGGGTACAAACTTGAACATTCGCCGCCGAACGTCCGCGGGCGAGCTGGGCTGGGTGCTTTTGTCTGCCCAGAAACGACAGCCGTTACCGGGCCGGCCATTTTAAGGTTAGGAATAATGAAAATGAGCTGCTTGTGGTTTCAAAGATGCAGCAAAGTGTGTGTTTCTTCTGGCCGCCCTCTTCCTCTCCTCCGTCCTTTTCCTTACTTCCCTCCTCCAGACTCTTTCCCCCTCTTCAGCCAGACATTTCATTAGCATCCACCCTTCCACCTGCACCCTTTCCTTTGAAGATGAGAAGTTCTTCACGGCTGGTCCTGAGGGGAAGTGGAAGCTAGGGCCCTTGTGCCCCTAATGGGACCTCCAGGGTCCTGAGGGACAGAGCTGCACAAGGACCTTTGAGGTTTCTATTTAAAGCGCGGATATCTTCCTGGAAGGAGCCAGGTGCCCAGGTACACCTTAGGAAACTATCCCCCAAGCCCTGACGTGATTGATTTCCACGTCGTATTTTTGAAGGTTTGAGGGGCGGGGAATTGGCTGTTTCATTTAAAGCTTTAAAGTTAGCCGTTCTCTGCCGACAGGTCTGCAGTTTCCAAGTCAGTCAGCTGCTCCCTCCAAGGTCTGAACCTTATTTTTAGGTTGTTTGTGGAATGTGCTTAATAAATATGAACAGCATGAGAGGTAATGAAGACAGAGTCTCCTGGCTTTATTTCAAACCTCCCTAGAGGATGGTGTTTCTGACTCATTTAAAATTTTTTAACTACCATTTTTTCGATTAAGAATTATACAGCTTCGAGCTGAGTGGTGGCTGTGACGGCTGAGGCAGGGGCAACAGTGGTGCTCTTAATCCCAGCACTTGGGAAGCAGAGGCAAGCGGATCTCTGAGTTTGAGGCCAGCCTGGTCTACAGAGTGAGTTCCAGGACAGCCAGGGCTACACAAAGAAACCTTGTCTTAAAAAAGAAAGAAAGGAAGGAAGGAAGGAAGGAAGGAAGGAAGGAAGAAAGAAAGAGAAGAAAAAATGATTTAAAGTCTTCTCACTCTTTAATTCCGTGGCAAATTTTTTGTGCTACCTTATAGGATTGCTGTAGGATTTAATTAAAGAATATAAATGGGTTTAGTTTTTTTGTGTGTGTGGAGGGTTGTTTTGTTTTAGTTTGGTTTTTTGGGTTGGTTTTTGTTTTTGTTTTTTGTTTTTGTTTTTTGTTTTGATTTTGGTTTTGATTTTTTCGAGACAGGGTTTCTCTGTGTAGCTTTGCGCCTTTCCTGGAACTCACTTGGTAGCCCAGGCTGGCCTCGAACTCACAGAGATCCGCCTGCCTCTGCCTCCCGAGTACTGGGATTAAAGGCGTGCGCTACCACCGCCCCTGCGGGTTTAGTTTAATATGTAGGAAAGAGTTGTCCATCCACAAGTATTAGCTACTGTTTTGTGACCGCTCGTCGCTATTTTCCGGAGTAACTAGAGCCCTGGCCACTAGCCTCTCCAATCTCCACAGGTCCTTGAACGGCCTCCCCTTTGGCAACCCCCACAACTGTTGATGTGGTTTTCACAGACCCACTGATCTTAGGGGAGCACTCCTAGTTTTACAAAAGTCCCTTGTTGCCCCAGCAACCTCCTCCAGGTGCTTCTTCCCGGGATGCTTCTGTAAGGTTGGTGGAGATTGGGACCGGTCCTTTTGCATCCAGACGTTTGGGTTCCAGAGTAAACCAGTTTGCTCTGAGAGTCTTGGAGCTCAGCCTCACTCCGGACATTGACGCTGCTGCAGCTTCCACACTAGGTTCTGCGGATACGCCCCGGGGAGGTGGGGGGGAGGCGCGGGTTGGCAGGAGCTGGGAGTTTGGGGCGCCGGTAGTTGCAAGGCTGACTGGTGGAGGCCTGAGGTTTCTAGATCAGCCAAATGAGAGGTCACCCTTTCCGCCTGTGAGCGGGATGGCCACGGTCTGGCAGGCATGAAACAGTCTGGTTCCGCTGACCTTGGATCTCTCATCCCCTTACCTACCCCTGGCCTCGACTGAGTCGACTGAGTCGCTTAATTCTCTTCCCTCATGTATTTGGAGCCCATAATGAAGATGAAAGGAGATGGAGGCTCCTGAAGGGCTTTAGCGTAGGAGGCGGGTGCCGTCCCTTAGCTTCCAGTAGAGACCTCCCTTCCTGGGATAATCCTCAAGAAAGTGAGAGAGAACAAGAGCTCTTCAGGGAGAGGACACTGGACTGTGTGTAGGCAGCAGCCGGCCTTGGGGAGGGCTTCATTGGTATATATACCTTTGGTAGCAGGATGAGACGCTGCCTCAGAAGGGAGAGCAGAGCCCAGAGATCGGCTGGCACGGGGCAGCGCCTATGTACCAGGAATTGAGCAGCCACCCAAAGCTGACTTGGGGGTGGGGGCAGGAAAGGACACACATTGTGGCCCCCAGGGATGTGGGGGTGGGCTACAGGCGCCGCCGCCGGGAGCTCCAAGCTCAAACCCATGAAGAAGCCTGGGTTTTCCAGTGATGAGGCCTTCCGAATGAGAGAATAACCTGAGAGCTGGAATGAGGGAAACTGAGGCCGGACTGCTCACCTCCTTCTGTGTGCTCCAGTCGGCAAAGGACAGACACCACTGTGCATGACTTTGGAAAGTGTTAGGGGAGGGTGTGTGAGCGCTGAGCGAGCCTGCCTGCACATCCATGCCCCCCTTCTTTTCCCCGGGATGCCCTGGGCAGAATCCACATGCTCCGTCATTCCTCTTGAATTCATCAAGTAAAGTGAGAGGCGTTCCTGGATCACTGATGCGTGGATCAGTCCAGAACCACACAGGCTGTGGTCCATGAGTGGTGGAGCCCTGAAGAACACGACCTGCTTCCTCAACGCACACCCTCGCCTGGAAGCATCTGGAAATGGCAACCAGACTCTTCAACGAGAGAACCTGAGCTAAGGGACTTCTGTGGGTTTTCCCAAGCCCTGTGAGTTTCTAGTCCAGGACCAGAATGAAGGTGGCTTTGTGATAAAATAGTACAACACACAGGACTCCAACAGCCTCTGCATTTCTTCCCATACAGCCCTTCCGGTGGCTTTGCTCCCAGCTGCTCATCTCAGCCAGATTCGTACTGCACAGTAACGAGAGCTCCATTCGGTGGTGCTCCAACACAGTGTCTGTAAGGCATGCACCTGCGCTCGCTGGGAAGCTCCCACCTGAAGGCACCAGCATTCATCAGACTCCTAAGCTGGAGTCCCTACTGTCTTTGCCCTAACATTCAGCAAGTCCAGGCGACTCTTGATGGTCTGTGATTTTCCCAGGGTGAATAGGAGTTAATCAGGCTCCCCAGGTATCTCTTTTTGAAGAACAAGGGCAACTTCAACTTCCCAAATTAGCTCTGGGCTCTTGAACTGGTAATGCCACCTGTCCTCCAACTAACCCGGTCCTGGTGCTTAAGTCGGAATGAAATCTAAGTGTTGTTCTTTCAAGTTAGTGAAGTCTACCTACCACATTTCTTTTAAAATATTAATATTATTTTACTTTCTACGTATGAGTGTTTTGCCTGTATGTATGTGTGTGTACCGTGTGTGTGCCTGGTACCTGTGGAAGCCAGAAGAGGGTGTCAGATCCCCTGGAACTGGAGTCACAGATGGTTGTGAGCCACCATGCGGGTGCTGAGAATCAAACCCAGGTCCTCTGGAAGAGCAGAGCATGTCCTCAAGCACAGAGTCGGCTCTCTAGCCTTGATCTATTCTAGCTCTAACATCCACACCTCTACCAAGCTCTCTCTGTGAGTCTGTGCCTCTTTGTATATCCGTGTTTGTGTGGTTGATGTCTAAGGGTGAGTCCGGCTTTGTGTGTCTGGATACACCTGCATGGTGCATGTGATGTGTTTATGTTCATGTGTTTACTATGTGTCAGGTAGGTTGCCATAGCGACAATGATCAGATGGCACTAAACACCAGGGCTGCTTTTCTATATACCTTGTCCTTTTCTCTTCCTTCCTTCCTTCCTTCCTTCCTTCCTTCCTTCCTTTCTTCTTATTTGTTTATTTATAGACAAGATCTTGCTATATGGTCCTAGCTAGACCAAAACTCCATATGTAGACCATGTTGGCCTTGAACTAACTAACAGATACCTACCCCCCCCATTAAAGGTGTGCACCACCATGCCTGGCGCTTCCTTCCCCCCTCCCTCCCTCCCTTCCTTTCCTTCTTCTTCTTTCTGTGTTCTAGAGATAAACAAAGGACTGCACTCACACCAGGCAAATTCTCCACCCCTGAACACAGCCCCAGCCCTTACATATTCTTTACACACGGTGCCGTGTTCCGATGGAAATTCTCTCCGTTCTTTTTGGACAATATTGAAGGGAGGAGAAGCTGTCTATAGTATCCTGTCATCTTCTACCTAAGTTTCAACCCTGTGTCACCAGAGTCATTTTTCAATCTTTTCAAGAAAATTTGAGTTCACAGCAAAGACCAATCCCGACTTTACCAGTTTCACATACAAGCACTCTCGAAAAACGGGGTCCGTCAAGAGCAGAGTTCTCAAGTGATTCTGAATCAAACTGTACTCAAGTCCACCTCCGGCAAGCTAATGGGAAACTGAGGTAGGACACCAGGAAACAGAGAGGTGTCCTGGCAAGGACTGGCAATAGCTGGAACCTTCTGGAAATGTATCTCTGTGGATAGACTGCAAAGCAGAAGATTGCAGCCAGATGCAGCAGGAAAGGAAGACTGAACTCTATAAACAGTGGCTCCAAATAATTGTTCCCAGTGACTGGGCAGCCAGAGCTGGTCTTTGGGCTTCCTCGGGATATCAGATGTCAACGCCATTTTATTTGCTCATCAGTAGCTGGAAGGAGCATGATAAAACCTTGTTCCAACTTTTTCACTAAATTATTTTCTCTGCTGGGCATGTGTAGCCAACAACAGAGCTCTTGCCTAGCATGCACACTGCCCTGGGTTCCATTTGTAAACATACATCTATGTTTTGGGCTATAGATGAGACACCATTACTTTTTTTTTTTTTTTTTTGGTTTTTTGAGACAGGGTTTCTCTGTGTAGCTTTGCGCCTTTCCTGGAGCTCACTTGGTAACCCAGGCTGGCCTCGAACTCACAGAGATCCGCCTGGCTCTGCCTCCCCAGTGCTGGGATTAAAGGCGTGCGCCACCACCGCCCGGCGACTCTTTTTGTTTTTTTTAAATAGTGTTTCTCTATGTATCCCTAGCTGTCCTGGAACTCACTATGTAGACCAGGCTGGTCTCCAACTCACAGAGATATACCTGCCTCTGCCTCCCAAGTGTTGGGATTAAAGGGTGGGCCACTACCATACAACAATGGAATGGTTTCTACTTCAAAGAAAAAAAAATACACAAAAGGTATCACCAAAAATTGAAAATGTGAAAATGCTGTATTTATTGGATTCATTATGATAAATAGTGCATACTTCATTTGAACTTAATGCTGCAAGAGTAAGTTTCTAAAAGGGGAGGGCAGTGCAGCCGATGACGTCCCCATCGTGAGTGGGCCCCTCCACAAGGGCACGAGCAAACACAGAGGCACGGGTATCTTTCAAGCTACCATCTGTCCTCAGATTCAGTGGAAAAGAAAGGGGAAAACCACGGGTGGCTTGTAAAAATGAAAAGTTTTCCCTCAGAACCCTGGACAGGGCTTAGCTTCCTCAGCTGTGTCGGTTATTTATGGCCCTTCTGAAGTAGGGCAAATAACTTAATCCCTTTGACCCTGTCTACGGCCCCTGGAATTAGGGATCTTCTCATCTTCTGTGATGGTTGTGAGCTGGTTTATGTGAAGAGTACATTCCACCCGAGTAGGGCTTTTCAGAGCGTACGATTCCTTCAAAAGCTAAGGCCTCGTGTTTCCTACTGGGTAGGCTGTAGAGCTTTGTCCAGCAGGCCCCAGGGGAAGCAACATTAGCAGTGCCATGTAGACTTTTTAAGGGCCTTAGATCCCCCTCTGATGGACGCCTGAGTCAGGACCCAGGCCAGAGTGTGTGGATTGCAAAGTGGCATTGGTACCGACCAGACACAAGCAAAGAAATGCCTACAAATGGCAGAGCATTGAAGCCACACCCCCACAGCGCTGGCTTTGAACACTGGACATGCATGCATATTCTAATTCTGGGATAGTCTGGTGACTGGGGACAGACGTGTTTGGATGAAGTGGGATTTTCATAAGAATTCTTAGGACTCCAAGACTAAGAGATTGTTCCCCAACTTCACTTATAAATAAATCATTTCCTTGGCTGTTACTATATCAATTAGATTTCAGTGTGATTAGTAGAGACCACAAATAGCAGTGACTTACAGCTACGCAATTCATTTCTGTCCTACATGGGAATCTGAAGGTAAGTCACATAGAGCTCGGATGTTGCTTCCAGTGGTCTCCGACTAGGGCTGCCTTGGCTTCCAGTGGCCCAGGACTCAGGCTGCCTTGGCTGTCCCTTCTACTAACCCTGTGCTGTCTGTCCAGTCCCATGGCGCCCTCAGCCACCATAACTACTTTTCAAGCCAGAAACAAGGACAAGGTAGGCAGAATTGCAATCTGTAAAAGATGAAAACCCTCAGATCTGTGAATGTGCGCCCTTACAGAGCAACGGAGCTTTAGAAGGGCGAGGAGGCACCAGGCGGCGGTGGCGCACGCCTTTAATCCCAGCACTCGGGAGGCAGAGCCAGGCGGATCTCTGTGAGTTCGAGGCCAGCCTGGTCTCCAGAGCGAGATCTAGGACAGGACAAGCACCAAAACTACACAGAGAAACCCTGTCTCAAAAAACGAAACAAACAAACAAGAGGATGACGAGGCTAGGGACTTTAAAGAGATTATAACAGACAGTCAGCAATGAGAATGGGGAGCAGTTCTCCAAACACAAAGGCTTGGGTTCTGCTAACCAGCTGAGCCAATGTAGCAGCGTATTCTCCAGAAAGAGCGCCCTCATCTTGACTTAAGCCTTGGGGGCTTTGTTTTTATTTTATTTACTGTTGTGATTTTGTTGTTATTGTTGTTCATTTGTTTTTTTAAATAAGAGCTCTCTGTGTAGTATAGGCTAATAGTGAGCTTGCCTGCATTTTCCTACCTCAGGGTAGGGTGAGGGCTGTGGATATGGCTCAGCAGTAGAGTGATTGCCCAGCATACATGGGAACACCCCAAAAGAAGAAAGAAATAGCTGGGCGTTGGTGGCGTATGCCTTTAATCCCAGCTCTCGGGAGGCAGAGCCAGGTGGATCTCTGTGAGTTCGAGGCCAGCCTGGGCTACCAAGTGAACTCCAGGAAAGGCGCAAAGCTACACAGAGAAACCCTGTCTCAAAAAACCAAAAAAAAAAAAAAAAAAAAAAAAAAAAGAAAGAAAGAAAGAAAAAAAAGAAGAAGAGAGAAAAAGAAATAAAAAAAAGAATATTGATGGTAAGGGATTATAAATACCAATTCTGGGCCAGCTAAATGACACAGGAGATAAAACATCTGAGAACTGTAGTATATGCATCACATAGATAGATAGATAGATAGATAGATAGATAGATAGATAAATGTTAGATAGATGATAGATATAGATAGATAGATAGATAGATAGATAGATAGATAGATAGAGATAGATAGATAGATGATAGAGAGATGATAGAGATAGATGATAGATAGATAGATGATAGATAGATAGATGATAGATAGATGAACAAGTACATAAATACATATATATAATTTTTTATTTGTTTTTTGAGACAGGGTTTCTCTGTGTAACCCTGGCTGTCCTGGAACTCACTCTGTAGCCCAGACTGGCCTCGAATTCACAGAGATCCACCCACCTCTGCCTCCCGAGTGCTGGGATTAAAGGCGTGCACTACCAACACCTGGCCATATATGTAATTTTTAAAATTTTAAATAAGGGGGCTGGAGAGATGGCTCAGAGGTTAAGAGCACTGGCTGCTCTTCCAGAGATCCTGAGTTCAATTCCCAGCAACCACATGGTGGCTCACAACCATCTGTAATGAGATCTGGTGCCCTCTTCTGACCTGTAGTCATACATGCTGTATACATAATAAATAAATAAATCTTTAAAAAAACTTAAATAAATGAACAAATACAAAAATACATGTATGTAATTTTTAAAAACTTAAAAAAGTAAATAAATGAGCAAATACATAAGTACATAATACATAAATAAGTAAGCTAATGAACAAATACATAAACACACATGTGTAACTTTTAAAAACTTGTCCTGAAGGGCTGGAGAGATGACTCAGCAATTAAGAACATGTACCACTCTTCCAAAGGACCAGAGTTCTATTCCCAGCACCCAGGCTGGGTGGTTACAACCACCTATAACTAGTTTCAGGGGATCTGATGCCCTCTTCTGGCCTCCCCAGAGACCTGCAGTTGCATGTGCACACGCACACATACACACACACACACACACACACAGAGACACACACACAAATAAATAAATCAGTAAAATCTTTAGCTGGGTGGTGGTGGCTCACACCTTTAGTCCTAGCACTCAGGAAATAGACAGGCAGATCTCCATTGGAGGCCAGCCTGGTCTACAGAGTATCTTCCAGAACAGCCAAAGCTACAGAGAGAAACCCTGTCTTGAAAAATGAATAAATCTTTAAAAAATGAAACTTGTTCTGACAATTTGGTGTTTTATGAAAAAGGCATCTGGTGAAAACAATATTCATTATTGTAACTAGCCCTGTACAGGGAGCCCGTGTCCTGGAATTCAGTGCAAGAAGGAAATTTATTCAAATGTGTATGCTTGCTTTCATCAAACAGTGAGACTCTGGAGCCCACTGTTTGCCTTAGCTATCAGAAAGCTCAGAACTAAAATTAGTGTTGGGGCAGAACCCAACACTGTATCCATTCTAACACAGGACACGGAGGAAAGCTGAGATGTTTCAGCCGGGAAAATCTACTTCCGCTTCTGTGTTTACTGCCCACCTCCCTTCGGAACTCAGAGAACTCAGATCTTTGAGTCTTTGTCCCAGCAGCCATCTGAGGAAGAATACGCCACAGAACTGCTGTGAATGTCAGAGGAAGTGACCCCTGTGGGGGCTGAAGAGATGGCTCAGCCGGTAAGAGCAACAGCTGCTCCTCAGGACTGGGATTTGGTTCTCAGCACCCACATGGTGGCTCACAACCATCCGGAACTCCAGTGCTAGGGATCTGCCGCCCTCTTCTGGCCTCCCTGGGCACTGCACACATGGTGCGCAGGGGTACGTGGGACTAAAACACCTATACACAAAAAAATGATTTTAAAAAACTTAAAAAAGATATAATGCACTTGAAAAATGCTTTCTGAGATTTATAAACGTCACCTGTAGTTGTGTAACCATATTAACCATGTTCCTCCTCTCCTCTGATTTGGTGTTTTTCAGTTACCCGTAACTAGTTAGTAGTTGATGAAATCAATTTAGGGGCTTGTTACAAGACATTTTTACTTAAATAAAATAGAAGCCAGAGATGTAGCTCAATGAGCAGTACAGGTCTTACCTAGAATGCCCAAGGCTATGAATCTCTAGCAGCATACACACACACACACACACACACACACACATGCAGGCACACACGCATGCACACACACTCACTCACGTACACGCATACACTCACACTTAAAAATAAACAAGATAGAATAAGAAATATCAGAGTACACTTCATAGAGTGAGAGTTATTTGGACTGCCATGTAAGTGCTATGGAGTTTTATTATATATCCCAGACTGGTCTTGAACTCAGAAATACGCCTGCCTCTGCCCCCACAATACTGAGATCCAAGGCATGCACCACCATGTCAGACCAGAGCTGTTCTTAAAACTTGTATGGTACTGGATATGGTGCTGCATACTTTTAATCTCAACACTCTAAAGGCAGAGGCAGGAGGATCTCTATGAGTTCAAGCTCAGTCTGCTCTACACAGCACATTCCAGGCCAGAGTAGCCAGGCCTCCATAGTGAGATCTTTTGTTCGTTTGATTTGTTTTTAAAGAAAGACCAGCTTTGAGTGTGTAATGTTCGCATTACCTCTTTAGAGCCTGGTTTTTGTCAGTGTCCTAGGTGACACAGTCCTGTACTGGAGAACAGCTTCTGTCCTCTTTGAAAAGAAAAAAAAGTCAGGGTCCTGAAGTGCAACGTGGGGAGAGAGTACTTTTCAAACAAATTCCGAGTCTGTGGATTCAACTGTGGCCACTGAGGGGCAGCCAGCGCTCTCAGCCTCTGAGCCTCCCTCCAGCCCCCATGCTGTATTTCTGATGAGTCAGTTGTTGTTGTTGTTGTTGTTGTTGTTGTAGTGGTGGTGGTGGTGGTGGTGGTGGTGGTGGTGGTGGTTTCAGTTAAAAATAAACTTTGAAAATGCTGTCAGTGGTTAACTGAGTAGAATTACAATTTTCTTTCCTTCCTTGAGGCTTGCTTTCTGTTGAGAAAAGTCGGCATTATTTCAAAGAATATTGACTAAATTGTCACTTTTCTCACAGGAAGTATAATGACTAAGTCAAACTACAACTAGGTCTGCTCCAGGAAGTCTGAAACTCCCTTCACCTCATTAATCACTGCCCCCCCCCCCAGGAACTCCCACATCCAGAAGTAATGGATGGCCTGAGCTCCGGCTGGTAGGACTTGGGAAGGCAGCCTCACTTAGAATGCCCTGAGATCTCACAGTTCAGGGTCAGCATGAGTGGGAGGGATGGGGGTGGGTGGGACGTCTTGGGGTGCAGGAAGAGGAGAAAAAAAAGACAGCATCACTTCTCTTTCTGACCGATATCACCCAGCCGAGGTACCTCCAAGCAAGTCCACCTTGGCAAGATTGCTGTTCACGCGCTGTGGTCCCTGGCTGGGGCTTTCCTGTCATTTATTTTCATTCCATAAAAGTCTATGGACTCGCCAGAAGATACTCTGGAGGCAGAGACAGGCAGATTTTTGTGAGTCCGAGGCCAGCCTGCTCTACAGAGTGAGTTCCAGGACAGCTGAGGCTACAAAGAGAAGCCCTGTCTCAAAAAAAGAAAAGAAAAAAAAATTAAATAAATACATAAATAAATAATAGCATATGAGCTGGAGCTGGAGAGATGGCTCAGCGGTTAGAGCACTGGCTGCTCTTGCAGAGGACCTGGGTTCGATTCCTAGCACTCACATTGTGTCTCACACCTGTCTGTAACTTGTTCCAGGTGATCCGACACCTCATCTGATCTCCACTGGCACCAGGTACACACGTGGTGCACACACTTATATGCAGGAAAAACACTCTTAGACGTTAAATAAAATTTAAAGATCTCAGTGGAGAGTAGTGGAGAGCACCTTTAATCCCAGCACTTGGGAGGCAGAGGCAGGAGGATCTCTGTGAGCTGGAGTCCAAAACAACCAGGGCTGTCACACAGAGAAACCCTGTTTAGAAAAAACAAAAGCAAACAAACAAAAACGGAAATCTTTTTAAAAAGTAAGGGCATGAACCATAGCTAGGCATGTAGCTCAGTTCATAGAGTGGTCGCCTAGACTTACAGAAGTCACGGGTTCAAGTCCCAGCCCCACTGTGCCCAGCCCAAATGTGTAGACCAGGCTGGCCACCTTAGACTGGAAAAAAAAAAAAAAAAGATAGTGCAGAGAAGCTGAGATTTCCAGAGTGCAAATACAGTTGTTTGCTTTTTTTTTTTTTTTTTTTTTATTAAGGGGAAGGCAAAAATACAAGATGGGAACTGGTTCAGACAGGTGCTCTTGCAGGCAGGACTGAGAATAAATGGTGGTGTGCAGTGTGTGCTTGGAGGAGTTTGGAATTAACAAACCAGCGAGTGCTGTGTACTCTCATCTTCCTCAATATATACTTTATTTTATTTTATTTTATTTCATTTTATTTATTTATTTGTTGGTATGAACACTCTACTTGCATGTTTGCCTGCAGGCCAGAAGAGGGCACCAGATCGAACTATGGATGGTTGCTAGCCACCATGTGGGTGCTGGGACTTGAACCCGGGTCCTCTAGAAGAGCAATCAGTGCTCTTAACCGCTGAGCCATTTCCCCAGCCCCTTGATTTTATTTGTTTATTTATTTTTACCACATTTCTTTCTTTATTCATTTGAGGGAGGCACCTGTGCCCTGTGTGGAGGTCAGAGGACAACTTTGCAGGAACTGGTTTTCTCCATCTTCCATGTTGGGTCCCGGGGTCGAACTCAGCCACTCAGCTTAGCCGCAAGCCCCTTTACCCACCCTGCCATCTTGCTAGCCTAACTGTTTTTTGTTTGTTTGTTTTGTAATGAGAAATGCTTAAGGATGGATTGAAGAGCCTCACACACGCTAGGTAAGCACCCATCACTAAGCCATGTCCCAGTACTTCCCCCGTGTTAGAACAAGAATAAATATTCTAGCCATAATTCTGTATGTATAGCCTTATGTGTTGGGTTTATTCCAGGGAGAAATGACAAAAAAAGAGAAAAAAAAGGTTATCTCTTTATTTGATAAATTTTTAGATTAAAAAAAAACAAAGAACTATATTCAGCATGGTGGCACACACAGGAGCCTCAGTCAGGAGGATCATGGGTTTGAGGCCAGCCTGGGCTATGTAGCAAGGGTCTATTTGAGAGGCAGTTGGGAGGAAGGGGAGGGAGGGAGAGAGGGAGAGAGAAGGGAAGGAGTGGGACAGAGGGGGGGGAGGTGGGAGGGAGGGAGAGAGAGAGAGAGAGGAGCCCTACTTAAGGTCTAGAGAGCTTGGCAGTATCCACAGTTTGTGCATTCGCTGCAGACTTGTCCCTGTGTCAATCAATTAGAAGTAGGGGTGGAAATGACTGGTTTCTAAACTGAGGCCCTGGGACTCCATCCACCTCACACCCTGCTTTCTGGGAACAAGCTCTAAACCTCTGTGTAAGAAGCCTGGATTGGGGGTAGAGAGGTGGCTCAGTGCTTAAGCACACTGGCTGCTCTTCCAGAGGACCTGGGATCAATTCCCAGAACCCACGTGGTGACTCACAGCAGTCTGTTAACTCCAGTTCCAGGGCATCTGACGTCCTCTTCTGGCCTCCTTGGGCACTGCATACATGTGGTGCACAGACACCCATGCACATAAAATATAAATAGAGCTTTGATTCTAGCACTTGAGAGGCAGACACAGGCAGATCTGTGTGAGTTCCAGGACAGTCTGGTCTACATAGTGAAACCCTGTCTTGAAAAACAGAAACAAGGGAGCTGGAGAGATGGCTCAGAGGTTAAGAGCACTGATGGCTCAGAGGTTAAGAGCACTGACTGCTCTTCCAGAGGTCCTGAGTTCAATTCCCAGCAACCACATGGTGGCTCACAACCGTCTGTAATGAGATCTGGTGCCCTCTTCTGGCCTGCAGTCATACATGCTGTATACATAATAAATAAATAAATCTTAAAAAGAAAGAAAGAAAGAAAGAAAAACAGAAACAAAACTCTCTATATAAACCTGAATGAGCTCGGCTCATTTTGACTCAATTTAGTCTCTAAAAACATCAGTAAGGTATTTTTGTTTTTTGTTTTTGCTTTGTTTTGATTTGGTTTTCTGAGATAGGGTTTTTCTGTGTTGTCCTGGAACTCGCTATGTAGACCAGGCTGGCCTCGAACTCAAAATTAGTAGGTCTTAGGAAAACCTCCAGAGGGCTACAGTCTAGTCCTTCAGGTTCATCTCCAGGCTCTAGGCACAGTGGAGTGGGGCTGGCCATCCCTGCGGTACTCTGTCTGAAGTCCTAGCCTGAAGAATCGGTGAACACAGGGACACAGTTGTAGAACACAAAGTTGGGGGTGTTTACTGTCCGAGTCATAAATCACTTCTCTGTGTGTTCCAGGCTTTAATGAATTCATACATCCATGGTGGCTCATAGCAACAGAATCTACCCTGTTCCTTCACCTTTCTTTCTCTATGTGTGCGTGCGTGCGTGTGTGTGTGTGTGTGTGTGTGTGTGTGTGTGTGTGTGTGTATGTGTGTGTCACAGATCAGGGGTGGAGGTGTTCCTTGCCTCTTCTTTATACTAACGCTTTCATTGACTTATTGGAATGGCATGAATCACCCAGAAAGAACTATTCATCTCAAAATACTTAACTCTGTGTGTGTGTGCGTGTGCGTGTGCGTGTGTGTGTGTGTTACAGGAGGTCACATCCAGGAACTCAAGCATGCCAGGCAAGCACTATTATCTCTGAACTCAACCCTCAGCCCAGGATAATTAATTCAATTATACCTGTGTGTATTTTTATTTCAGCTGAAGGGTTTAAAAATGCTTTTTTAGATTACATTTATTATTTATTATGTGCATGGGTGCTAATGTGTACTTGCATGTCAATGGACGTCACAGGAAACTTGCAGGAGTCTGTCCCCCACTTCCACCTTCCTGGGGATCAAGCTCAGCTTGTCAGACTTGGTGGCAAGCACTTGTACTGGAGAGGCCCTTGGTGGAGGGGTTTTCGTTTGCTGTTAGTTTAGGGTTTGGTTTTTTTGTTGTTGTTTGTTTGTTTTTGGTTTTTGTTTGTCTTTTGAGATAGGGTCTCACTGCTTAGCCCTGGATGACCTGGAACTTACTGTAAACCAGACTGGCACTGAACTTACAGAAATCCACCTGCCTCTGCCTAGGATTGAAGGCATTGAGCCACCACACCCGACAAGTGTTGATGGTTTGCTTGCTCCAAGGCGATTTTCACAGGTTCTAAGAATTAAGAAATGGATATTTGGGGGCTGGAGAGATGGCTCAATGCTTAAGAGCCCTGGCTGCTCTTACTAGAGGACCTGGGTTCAAGTCCCAGCACTCACGTGGTGGCTCATAGCTGTCTGTAATTCCAGTTCCAGGGGGTCCGACACCCCTACACAAGCATACATGCAGATGAAACACCAGTGCACATAAAATAAAGGAATTTAAGAAAAGAAATGAATATTTTCTGAGAGGTCATGCTGCCGCCTTCCACCATGACACAGTAACAAAAGTTGCATGTCTGGTCTGTTGCTATCTCTCCTGTGTGGGTCTGCTTACTTTGAGTGTTATTTGTGTCTGTGTTTAGAGGTGCACCTGCCTGTACTCACAAGGAGGCCAGAAGATGACGTCAGGCCCCACTTATTCTTTTGAGGCCAGATTCTCCCTGAACCTGGGGCTTGAGTTTTCCTCCACTTGGCTGGAAACTGAAGGGCTCCAGCCACCTTGTCTCCAGCCGGATGGGAACAGATTGCTGGCCTGCCTGGGACAACCACAGCCTCCTTACCTAAATGCAGGGATCCAAACGCGCACGGGGGGCCCCCCACCCCCCACCCCCCCATCCTCCCACCCCACCCCCACTCCCCGTCCTTGTGATCACACAATACTCTTAACTGCTAAGCCATCTCTCCAGCTGGGTGTGATGGCACAGGCTGTTAGTTCCAGAACTCAAGAGGCAGAGGCAGGTGAATCTTTGTGAGTTTGAGGCCAGCCTGGTACATAGTGAGTTCAGACCAGCCAAGGCTGCACAGTGAGACCCTGTCTCAAAAAAACAAAGAGAAAAGTACAAAAGGATGCATATATAAAGAAAGATGCTCACCTTTGTGTCATTTGTAACTGTAAAACACAGTAGCCCAAATGCTCATTGTCTCCTAAGCCTAAATGGTTACATGTCTTCCGATGGAATTAAGCGCCCCCTGCCCCGCAAGTACAAATTTTCATCTGTCATGCTGCCATGTGTTTCCCAGCACCCAGCACATAGTAAGCATTCAAAAGAATGACTGAATAAAGGAAAATAAATTCTGGTGTTGATACACAAACACTGTGGGTGGGAGTTGCTGCTCTTCTAGAGGACCAGAGTTCCGTTCCCAGCACCCACTCAGGTGGCTCACAACTACCTGTAACTATAGCTCCGGCAGATGCCATGACCTCTTCTGGCCTCCAAGGGCACCAACATACACTCATCCAGACACAGACACATACATATAAATACAAATTTAAAAACCACAATGCAAAAATTTTGTAATGGAGTAGACATCCAAAATCTCTGTTGGGAAGCTGGTAAGAGCACCTGCTCTTGTGGAGGACCGGAGTTTGGTTCCCAGTACCCACACGGTGGATCACAACCATATCTAACTCAAGCTCTCGGGGCTCTGACATCATTTTCTGACCTCTATGAGCCCTAGGCACATATACGGTGTATATACATACACACTTGCAGGCAAAACACTCATACACATAAAATAAATCTTAAAAATATCTTTGGGCATGTGCATAATGACTTGAGAAATAACCATGGCATTTTTTAAAAAAAGTTACGAAGTAAAATGTGGCTTAGTTTCCATTTCTATGTTTTTAAATACTACAAAAGAGGTTATTTCATGTATGTGTAAGTACACACATACAATTCTTTTTATTTAAAATTTTTATGTATTTTTTATTGTGTGTTGGGTATTTTTTTGGTTTTTTTTGGTTGTGTTTTTTTTTTTTATTGTGTGTTGGGTATTTTTTTGGTTGTGTTTTTTGGTTGTGTTTTTTGTTTGTTTATTTTTTTCCCTGTATGTTTGTTTGTGTACCACATATGAGTGAGCGAGTCAGATCCCCAGGACTGGAGTTACAGACAGTTGTGAGCTGCCATGTGGGTGCTGGGAACTGAACCCAGGTCGTCTGCAAGAGCAGCCAGTGCTCTTAACTGCTGAGCCATCGCTCCAGTTCCCTCACACATAAACCTTGGTTGGAATTGCTTAAACCAGAGCAACATCAATAACCCAACGGGCTGGAATGTACACAATAAAGAAAGAACTTAGGCACATTTTCCCCCCATTTTTCATCCCTACACCGTTTAAATGTGTTGGAGGGAAATGTCTGAGGGAGTCATTAGCATGCATTAATAGAAACGCGAGCCCAGCCAGCCATGCTCGGGTATGGAAAAATCTAGCAGCCTTGCATCTTCGCACACCTGTTAGAAGTGTCCTTGAAGTCCCCAGTGTTCTTTTTACAGTGTCTCCCCACCCCTCCCCCCACCCCACCCCACCCCCCTCTTTACAAATCTTTTCTGAGTGTTGAACCTCGGGGAATTTGTCTCTTTCCTTTTTGCTGGTTTGCTTGCTAGCCCCTTCCACCTGCAGCAGCCATCTCCCTCACTGAGCCCGCCTCTGCTTATCTGTGTTCTCTAGCCGTATAGGTCGGGGTGAGGGGAGCCGGAAAAGGGGCGCTGCTCCTGTGACAGCTACTGTGTGCAAGCTCGACCTTTGCCACTTTCGGCTCCTCTGGGAACCAGGAAAGAATGTGGTTTCGGAAGAACGTGGCAAAACCGTCCTTGCACTAGCCTCCAGGTTTTCAGAATGCACCCCGCTGTCCAAGTCCTGGCTCCATTTTTAAAAGTCTTGCCACAGGAGGGAGGTTTAACAGAGGAAGTGAGGAGGGGAGCGGACAGCGCAAGGTTGGGTGTTGGAGAAGCATGGCGTCTCCACCACTGTAAACATTAACTTACATTAAAAACCCTGCCTTTCGCTTCCCTGGATTTCACAAAGCAGGAAGTCAAAGGCAGGGTGCGGGGGAAGGAAACTGCCCGAAGAGAGGGCCTTGAGTAAATTATTTAGCTGTGACACGAGATTGAGTCATCCATCCTTCTCCACACCCCAAAGTGGACCCAGGTTGACATCAGTCCTCAGACCCACTAATCATTTAACCCCAGAGGAGAAACCAGATTGTCGGAAGCCAGGAAAATGTCTGGAGTTGGGGGTAGGGGAGTGGGGTTGTTGCTATGTTACCCAGACAGGCTCTGAATTCCTGAACTCAAAGAGATCCAGGGTAGCTGGGGTACAGGTGCAGGCCACTGCGCAGAACTTGGAGCCAGTGAAGGGCAAACCAGAGGGGCATCCCTTGTGCACGCCCCGCTGTAAAGAATAGTTGGGGGAGAAGGTGTTACATGCAACCTGGAAAGGAAGAAATGTGCAGGTGCATTCCATACCCTGTGCCAAGAAACATCCCCTAGGACTGATGTCAGCCTGGTGCACTCAGCCACTAAGCCAAGAAGCAACCACAGAGGCAGGGTGTTGTTGGTCGGCCCTGAGCGCCACCTACGCCCCGGCGGCTTCAACCTGCGCCCGGGTAGCAGGAATCCTTGCGCTCAGCCGGAGCAGCAGCGCCGCCTGCCGGGTCCTCGCGCGCGTAGACAGTTCCGCCCTGGCCTTGGTGGCCGCTGCTTGGGACAGCTTTGCGGCAGCTGCAGGAGTCAGCTGGGCAGCCTGGGGCGCTCAGCCCGAGGCCAACCCCGGGGCTTCTAGCACCGGTCATGTCGGCGTTAGGTTTCCTGTTGCCAGCTGCTCTGAATTTAGAGGCTTGTGCTGTTTTAAAATGAGGGAACCGGCCGGGCGTAGTGGAGCACGCTTTTAATCTCAGCAGAGGCAGACGGATCTACGAGTTCGAGGCCAGTCTGGTCTACAGAGCGAGTTCCAGAACAGCCAGGGCTACACAGAGAAACCCTTCTCAACCGTACCTCCCGCCCCCAGAAAAAAAGAGGGAATCTGGGGCTGCTGAGAACCCGGATTCTGATCCCAACACCTACAAGCTCACAACCGTCTCCAGTTCTAGGGGATCTGATGTTGTCTTCCGACCACGTTAACTCGTGCAAGCAAATATACGTAAATAAATAAGTATATTTTATAAATAAAAATAAGCAGCCGGGCGTGGTGGTGCCTGTCTTTAGTTAACCCCAGCATTTGGGAAGCAGAGGCAGGCAGATCCTAGTCTAGACTACGCAGTGAGTTCCACGCCAGCTAGGGCTACAGTGAGACGCTATCTCTAAAAGTAAATATAAACATTAAAAGTCAGGGCGTGATTAATTAGATAATTAGAAAGGGAGCCCATTGGAACCAAGCTGCTCCAAAGGAGGACTAAAAAGTGCCCCTGAAGCTCGCAACGAGGAGTCTGGGTGCAGGCAGGGGCAGAGACCATGCCAGGACTTGGAGCGCCGGCAGCCTTGTCGCGGGTAGGGAGAAGCTGTGACGGCGGCGCCCGGGGCGCACCGAGGGATTCCCGGGGCTAGAGCGCCGCCTTCTGGGCCCCCTCCAGAGGAAGGCGACGCACCTGTGTGCCTTGGGAGGGGGACTGTTCCTGTGGCCTTGGGGAAGGCGCCTGCCGGAGTCTGGGCTGTGCACGCAGGAAGCCGGTGTGACTCCTTCCTGTTGCCTCGGGGAGATGAGATGCACAAGGCTGCTTGCTGCCTTAGCATTAAGAAACACAAACAAAGACAGTGGGGCCAGAGATGGCTGAGTTCGTAAAGGTACCTGCCACTAAGCCTGATGATCTTCGATAGTGGCTTGGTCGCTTGGTGGCACAGGTGTTTGGATGTGTGGCCAGTGCTTCCCTGGGTATATTTTGGACAACTGAGAATTCTGTAGGGAAAGAAAAAAAAATCAGGCTCAAATCTAAACTGGTTTATCCCAGGCAGAGTGAAGAAGGAATGGACTGAAAGTTGCGGAAGAAGTTGGGCTTGTTGAAGCACATTTGTAACCCCAGCAGGCAGAAGGGTTAGGAGTTCAAGGCCAGCCTCAGTTACCTAATCAGTTCCAGATTACATCTTGTCTGTCTAATCTAACCTTTTTTTTTTTTTTTTAGACATTTAATTCCTTTTGGGGATTGTATTTTGCTTTGTTACTTTGAAATAGAGTTTCACTGTGTAGCCCTGGCTGGCCTGGAACCTAATATATAGACTTATAGATTTACAGAGACCCACCTTCCTCTGCCTCCCCGGTGGTGGGATTAAAGCCATATCAGGCTTTTAACAACTCCTACATCTATGGTCTAGGTAATTAATCTTTATTCGGATGTTAGTGCCGATCATTAAATTAAAATGATCTAAGTGCCACACACCACACCACTGTGTCATGACAAAGATTAGCTCTTATTTTATTTTCAGCGTTGGCTTTCCTGAAGTCAGAGAGGATTTTTGAAGTAGCATTTTTAATTATTTATTTTTATTTGATGTACATTAATGGGTTTGGGGGGTTGTTTGTTGTCTTTTGAGACAGGGTTTCTCTGTGTAACAGCTCTGACTGTTTTGAGACTTGCTTTGTAGAGCAGGCTGGCCTCGAACTTAGAGAGATCCTTCTGCCTCTGCGTCCTGAGTGATGCTATTACATGTGTGAGCCTTGTTGGTTGCACATTGATGTCTTGCCTGCATGTATGTCTGTGTGATAGCATCAGACCCCCTGGAACTGGAGTTACAGGTTGTGAGCTGCCACATGGGTACTGGGAATCAAACCCCAGTCCCCTGGAAGAGCAGCCAGTGTTCTTAATCACTGAGCCATCTCTCCAGCCCTCAAGTAGCACTTTTATGAAAACTTATACTGTCACGCTGTAGGTAGAAGGCATGACAGCAGGCTGCTAACCCCAAGATTCCTGTAACAACACATAAGCCTCAAGAAAAGAATTCCTTTCCTAGAAGCTAAAACAGTTGTGCAGGAACTGCCTGGGGTTCTACTACCAATAAAATATTGGACCCCTAAACCCAGTGCATGAACTGAATCTTACTGTGTGTGTAAACGTATGCACATGAGAGATGACTTCACCTGAGGGAAGTCTTCACGCATCAGCCATTCTGGTAGGGCAGCTCAGTGGCCTAAAACTTGTGAATCCTTGGGTTCAACCTCCAGAGCCACAAAGGAAAAAGCCAAGCAAACCTAGCTGGCTCTAGTCTGTGCCTTCAACCCCTAGCACAGAATTGCCGGGGGCTTGCAGGAAGAAAAACAAACTTTTCACTCCGGGGCTTGATAACTCAGTTGATAGTATCTATACTTGCTGTTGTTAATCACAAATTCCAATTTGGAGATGCTGTTGTTAAAACAAATGTTAATGTTTGGGTAGTAGAGACATAGGAGACAGAAGGTCACCTGTGTACTAGCCCCCACCTTCTCTGCATGAATTCCTCCCAAAGAATGTGAGGTATGGGCTGGAGAGATGGCTCAGAAGTTAGGAGCACTGGCTGTCTTTCCAGAGGTCCTGGGTTCAATTCTCAACAACCACATGGTGGCTCACAACCATCTGTAATGAGATCTGGTTTGCATTTATTTGATTTATTTTAATAAATAAATCTTTAGCCGGGTGGTAGTAGTGCACACCTTTAATCCCAGCACTCAGGAGGCAGAGCCAGGTGGATCTCTGTGAGTTTGAGGCCAAGCCTGGTCTACATAGTGAGTTCCAGGACAGTCAGAGCTACATAGTGAGACCCTGTTTCAAACAAAACCAAAAACCAAACAAACAAAAAGTAAAGACAGGGTCTCACTATGTAGCCCTGGAACTCACTACATAGATCAGACTGGCCTCAAACTCACAGAGAGCCACCTGCCTCTGCCTCCTGAATATTGGGATCAAAAGATGTGGACCACCAAGCCTAGCTCAATTTTTTTTTTTTCTGAAGAATTTCAGAATCGGGGTGTGGTGGCACATACTGTTAATTCTAACACTCTGAAGGCAGGGGCAGAAGGATCTTTGTGAGTTGGAGGTCATCCTGGTCTACATAGCAAGTTCCAGGACAGCCAGGGCTATGTAGTAAAATCCTATCTCAAATATAATAGTAATAATAATTTCAGAGCTATCTTTTGCATCTAACTCCATAACCCCCATAGAAATCTGATGTAAGTAGTAGGTTTATTCTCTCTGATTTGTAGCTAAGGGAAACAAACAAACACTGAGGCACTGAGTTGGAGTATTTGGCCCTAGGGTCCTCCAGCTGTTGCTAACAGCTGCCCGGTTTCCGACGGTCACAACGCATCCTTTGAGGAAGACAAGGGACAAATGAAGTTAAGAGTTCATGAGAGCCGGGTGGTGGTGGCGCACGCCTTTAACCCCAGCACTCGGGAGGCAGAGCCAGGCGGATCTCTGTGAGTTCAAGGCCAGCCTGGTCTACAGAGAGATCCAGGACAGGCTCCAAAGCTACACAGGGAAACCCTGTCTCAAAAAACAAAAAAAACAACAAACAAAAAAGAGTTCATTAGAATCAGATATTTACATCAGCTAGGTAGGACTTAAGAAAATATTTTAAATAGTTAAGTAAACCTACACAATTTAGGCTTTTTGTTCTTAGCTCTCAAGGCTCGTTTGGTACAATACCTGCCTCAGCAGTTTCAATGACTAGAAAACCAGAAGGACTAGAGTAAACCACTTGTCCTAACGACTCTTGAGGGATGACGGGGCCTTCGAGATTCAAAACCACATCTGGCTCTTGGGAATGGCTCCGGAAGAGAATGGTATTAATAAGATGACATTGAGCTGATCACTTCAAAATGAAAAGGATCAGGTTTTTTTCCCCTTTTGGGCTAAGTAACAAAACGAAACAACAAAAAAAGTATTGTTCAGTTACAAGGAGGGTTCAGAAGCACCTTCAAGGAATCTTCATTCTCCTAGAAATTATGTGTTTGAACATTTCTAGGAGTAACAGGGAAGCAACCATCAGGCACTTGCTTGTCTTCACATCTGGAATTCAAGCTAGTGCTCTGCCCCTCCAGAGCGTATGAGGCACCGTGGGTGCAGAGCAGACTGGAGGCTATTTTGACAAAGCAACCAGAGCTAAGAGATTCAGGGAAAGAAAAAAAAAATTCCAGGAAGGGGTGATTCTATCGGGATTTGAGAAATTATCCTGTCTCAAGGTTCTTTGTAAGGGCCCTGGAGCACTTTGCCAAAGATGGTTCATGATAAAAAGCAGTTTGGCCGTTATGAAGGCCTAATCGCAAGTGTGTGCTGTAAAGATACTTGCACCTACGACCTCATATGACTCCCATGATACAGACAGGTGAGCTGTAAGTCAGCCTGAGATCTCCCCAAGGTCAACAGACCCTGAAATAGCAGTCTGTGGTGCAAATTACAGCCCTAAAAACACCTGCTTCTTTCTGTCCCTCAACAGCCCCGCATTGCCTTCTCTCTTTCCCCTTGTTGGTTATGAATCACAACAGCAAGAAAATGACTGATGATACGTTTTAATTGCTACCTAAACTTCATTCTCTTGATTTTTTTTTTTTTTTTTTTTTTGGTTTTTCGAGACAGGGTTTCTCTGTGTAGCTTTGCGCCTTTCCTGGAACTCACTTGGTAGCCCAGACTGGCCTCGAACTCACAGAGATCCGCCTGGCTCTGCCTCCCGAGTGCTGGGATTAAAGGCGTGCGCCACCACCGCCCGGCCTCATTCTCTTGATTAATGTAAGCATCTGACTAAATAGGAGAGTGACACTTGGCTTTCATTTGCCTTTCAAACGTCGACTTTATTAGGAGATGTAATAACGCCACACTTTATTCATAGGGAGACAAAATAGCCGTGCAGCTTGTCTCTCTCCCTACACGTCCCACACCGGTGTTTTATTCCCATGGTTATCTTTTCTCATGTGTGTGTTCTGACAGCGTGTATGTGTGTCTGTGAACCGTGTCTGCAGAGGCCAGAAGCTGTAGATTCCCCGGAACTGGAGTTACAGAAGGTTGTGAGCCGCCTTGAGGGTGCTGGGAATTGAACCCTTATCCTCTGGAAGAGCAGTCAATACTCTTAACCATTGAGACATTTCTCCAGCCTTCTGTAAATTTAAGAAAAAAAGAAAGATAGGGTGCAAATGAGCTCTTTTAGAATGGTGAAGAATCTCTACTCCAGATATATTTTCCTTCTTTCTTTCTTTCTTTCTCTCTCTCTCTCTCTCTCTCTCTCTCTCTCTCTCTCTCTTTCTTTCTTTCTTTCTTTCTTTCTTTCTTTCTTTCTTTCTTTCT
>CABHPH010154877.1:29106-46389 GCA_902168325.1 Peromyscus nudipes
TTTCTTTCTTTCTTTCTTTCTTTCTTTCTTTCTTTCTTTCTTTCTTTTCCAAGACAGGATTTCACTGTGTAACAGCCTTGGCTGTCCTGGAACTCACTATGTGCACCTGGCTGACCTCGAACTCAGAAATCTGTCTGCCTCAGCCTCCCAAGTGCTGGAATTAAAGGTATGCGCCAACACAGCCCTGCCAGATTTGTTTTCTTAAAGTCAACGGAGCCAAGACTCTTCCGCAGGTGGTTTATTCTGAACTTGCGCGTGTGGAGTTTGGGCCCTGGGGACTGAACCGGGTGCCTTCTCACATGCTAAGCCGTTAGTGAGTTGTGTCTCATCCTTACCCCTTCAGTTCTAAACTCGTTTTCTACAGGCCCAGGGCTATCTTGAGGGATCTCGGGAGCCCCAGAGTGGCAGCAGCTGTGAGCAGAGGCCCTGGTTGTAATGTTCTGGTGGGCCATGGTCTGGAGCCCTGTCCAGGTGTCCCCACGCAAAGAGCAGAGTACTGGCTAAGGCCCAGCTCTTCCCAGAGCACACGCGCCCCCTAGCGGCCCGAGCCCGACAGCTGTCTTAGGGCCCCATGCTGGGGCATTTTGGAGCCGGTCGGTGATCAGCTCCAAGCACAAGGAGCCCTTAAGTTTAGCCCTTAAACTGAGGCTGCGCTGCCAGTTCGCGCCACATCCCACGTTTCCTCCAGCTGGCTCTAGCGATGACAGTGTCTCTGGTCTGAAGCGTCACTGGCCCGGGAGGGCCTTTTTTTTTTTTTCTGGGCCTGGGAGGCTAAGGCAGACGTTTGCTGCGGATAGCAGGGTGGGGGCAGGGGCGTGTTGTCTGCTGGCTTGCGTTTCAGAGTGCACCCCCAGATCATCTCTGCGCCAAGAGGGGGCCGAGCCCCGGGAAGGGGGGAAGAACTTGTAATCGCGTGCAGCAGGACAATGCCGACTTTTGAACCTCTAACCACTAAGCAAACAACCCTTGTGCTCTTGCTCCACTGTCCAAACAGGGTTTATTGACAGGCGTTTCACGGCAACGCATAGCAACCGCGCCGCCGGCTTGTAGGCGCGGCCAGAACCCAGGGCAGCGCTCTTTGCTGGGGCCGGAGGCACCTAGGAGCAACGGGGATCACCTGGCCCTGAACCTGGCGAGCTCCCGCCCCACAGACGCCCACGCTGCTTCCCTCTGGGTGGCCAACTCCTTCCTCTTCCCGCTCGACCCCCTTTCCCAATCTTACAGCAAATTCGCCCCCTGAAGGGCGGGGAAATTGGGGAGGTGCTTCCAGGGGGGTAGGGGTGCATGTGTCTCACAGCCTGCCCTGCCTCCTCCCTCCGTGTGAGTCCTCGCCCTGTGTTAGGGCGCGGTTTAGTCCTAAATGGTGGGGTAGAGCTTCCTTTCCCGGCCTTGCCGGGAGACCTAGACACTCAGGGCCGGCAGCAGATCCGCCAGATAGGCAACCGCTTGGATCTTATACTGATCTTGAATTCTTGTGTTTGGGGAATGAGGGTGGGAGGATAAGGTCATTCCGGGTAGTTCTAAAGGAGTGTAGACAGAGAGGGCCCATGGAAATGTTGTCTGGAAACAACAGAAAAATATTCATCAATGCTTGTGTCCACTTCGCTGGGCTAAGGGGCATACCTGGGCCCCCAAGCCGGGGTCGGGAGGGTGACACTAAGAAGTTGTCTTATGTTTGCGTTGAGAAGGGAGCTGAAGCCCTCTTTCCCCACCCCCATGATTTTGTAGCAGCTGGAAAGCAGCTAGCCGCGGTGATGAGCATTTTGCCCAAAGGCACCCCTAGGAAAACCACACATTCCACAGCCCAATGCAGGACTGAGGTGTGGGGGCGGGGAAGGACTCAGAACCTGGCTCCTTCGGGCTTCTGAAGCTTTGGGATAAAGGAAGGCTGCCAGGAGAACCTTCTCCACCTTCTTCCTCACCACCCCCCCACCCAACTTTTAGCTTGCAGTCAGAAGATACTTTATTCCCTAGGGGGCAAAAAATTCAGTCAAACTCCAAAGACGAAAAATTCCAGGATCTGAAATCTGTAAAGTTCGTTTATCTTTTGTCTTTTTAGAAAATAAAAGTCGACTGTGTTCGGATACCCCCACTTCCCTTCACCATATCACTTCTTTACCCACGGCTTTTTAAAAGGCTGGCTTAGCTTGTGACGCAGATCAATGATTCCAACAGCAGCAGCAACTCCGTTCTCCAGCAGCCAGAGACTAGGGGAAGGACAGGAAGTCCAGGTTGGCTCTGGCATTTCCAACACAGACATGCATTCAGCCTACCGCAGCTCTGGTGCCAGGCTTTCCAAACAAGCCCTTGTGGCAGGGGCCTGGAGTTGGCTAGCTCCTCTTGCCGCCGCCGCCGCCGCAGCCCCTGAACCCACCAACCCTTCCTGGTCTGTAAGGGAGAGGAAAGCACAGACCACCTGGGGGTTCTGCAGACTTTGATCGGTCCAGCCTTCCACCGCAGCTGCCTCTGGCTCCTGCAGTTTGAACTGTCCCTGCCCCTGAGGCACGACGGCCAGCTGGTTCTCAGAAAGCAGTTAGCAGGAAACAGCCATCTTGGCTCAAGTATTGCTCGTTCCCCAGCCTCACCCCCTCCTCAGCTCCAACTAGAAATAAAGTCCGTGTTCGAGGCAAAGAGCTGGGGCAAAAGAGGCTGAAATTTTGGTGCCGGTAGCCAGTCCTGGCAGGGAGCATGAACGAAGCCCTGGCAGCGATCATTTCCTCTGTCAGGAAGAGTCAAAATGGAAAAAGTAAAAAAAAAAAAAAAAAATCTGGACCATCTCTTCCCCTGAGGCCCACAATCCCCCTTGTCTTAATACGTCTTCCCCAGTCTTCATCGGTAGGCATTGTTTGTGGGTGGGAGGAGAGGGGTCTCCTCTGAGGATGCTAGCAGCGTCCATGCTCCTCATGGCCTGGAATTGCTCTGCCGCCGCTACAGACCATGGGAGGGGTCACTGGGTGACAGTGGGGTTTAACACCCCTCCAGCTGGCCCCAGGACCCCCGAGACAGAACCGGGCACCGAGCCTTGCAGCGAAGACACAGGACTCAAGGGCTCGGGCACGCTCCTCAGGGCACCTGGCTGAGGCTGCGCCGGCTGTGGCGGAGGGGGTGCCGGCGGCGGCTGCTGCTGCTGCTGCTGCTGTTGTTGCAATTTCTTCTTGTTGATTTTCCTTTCCTTGGCTCTGCGGTTCTGAAACCAAATTTTAACCTAGAAATGACGAGACAAAAGGTAGAATGTATGAAAAGAGAGTCAGCACCACCAAGATCGTCCTCCCCACCCGCCCGCGGCGAAAAAGCTTCCACCCCTTCCAGAAGTTCCCAGCTGCCACCTCCCAACCCCTCAACCCCCATTTAGCTTCAGCACAATGATGAAGCATTCCCTGACTCAACTCAACCTGCCGCGAAGCCGGCTCATTCCTTGCCCACCCCCTCCCCATGTTGCTTTCCAAAAGAGCCTTTTGGACTCTCAGAACCGAGGAACAGAACTGTGCTGATAGGTCCTCCCTATGCGGATGGATGGTCGACTCAGGTGTGCTTCGCGGGGCATCCTTTGGCCCTCGCAGTGGAGATGAACGAACGGCCATGTTCTTCACCTTGGTGCTGGCAGTGAGATTTCGTGCAAAATTTCCCGGCTGTGAATTTGCCCCGTTGTTTCCTCTTCCTTTTCTCTAGACTCTAAAAGCGTTCATGTGCCAAGTAGTACCTCTTTGGTTTTTTTTTTTTAAATGAAGTTTTTATTTTTAATTATGTGTATGTGTCAGTTTGTGCACATGCAGAGTGGGAATACTCACAGAAGCCAGAGGCAGTGGATGACCCCTGCAGCTGGAGTTACAGGTCTCTGTGAGCCACCTGATATGGTGCTGGAAACAGAACTCAGTCCTCTGAAAGAGCGCTGTGTGCTCTTAAGCACCGAGCTATCTCTCCAGCCCCTGTCTCTTTAATATGTATGAGTAGATTGGGCCTTTATTTTTCTTATTTTTTTTTCTAGTGCTGGGTGTAAAGAGAACATATCCTAATACAGTGCTTCTCAACCTTCCTAAGGCTGTGGACCCTTTAATACAGCTCCTCATGTTGTGGTGACTCCCCATGGTAAAATTATTTTTGTTGCTACTTTGTAACTGTAATTTTGCTACTGTTACGAATCCTAATGTAAATATCTCTGGACCCACGGGTTGAAAACCACTGTCCTAATAGATCTCTCTTGGCCCAAGTGGAGTTCCATACTGCAGTAACATCTTAGTTCTTTTGTTGCAGCTCTCAGAACCCTCAAAATAAAAAGGCAATTCAGAAACATCAGAAACACAACTGGAAACTCAAGCCTTCTCAAAAGGCAACTGCTCTCTTCCCCTTTTCACGGAGGAAACCGGTGGACTCTTAGCCAGGCTTCCCCCGGCCGCCCGCCAGTCCCCACGCCACCCCCCAGGCAATAATAATAGCCAGACGACTCTGGGAAGGGGATTCCCACCTGCCTCTCTGAGAGCCCCAGTGTGGCAGCCAGCTCAGCTTTCCGCCTGATGGTGATGTATCGACTATAGTGAAACTCCTTCTCCAGCTCCAGCCGCTGATGGTCTGTGTACACCACCCGGTATTTGTCTTTCGTCCTGGTTTTCACTGTGGAGGAAGGAGAAGTTTTGGTTAAGAACTACAATCCATCAGTCATAGGTAATGACAAACCTCTCTAACCCGGGAGCCATTTCTCTGGGGAGCAGGTTTGACTGTCTACTACCAAGGTGGACGATAGCCACCTCAGGATCCTGGGGCAGTGGCAGGGTGTGGGCCTGGGGGTACAACTACTAAATGGAAACTTCTCACACAGCCCCCTCCTTCCCATAAACCAAATATAGTATATTTAGGACCAGAAGAAAGGGAGTGTGTATGTGGTGGGGGTGGCCAGAGTCTCCAGGTGTATAATATCCACATTTTCAGGTTTTACTAGAAATGGCAGCCACCTTTCAGACACCTGGGGCTGTGGTGCCAGGGTAAGCTGCTAGTCACTCTTTTGTTCAATGCGGCGGCAAGATGGGCACAGAGACTGGCAGCCTCCTGAAAGCGACCGGGATCATATTCCAGACCCAGTAACTCCTGCCCTGGAATTCTGAGCTGGGCTCTGTAATGTCAGGAGGAAAATCCCTCCTACTGAGAACATTTCATGCCTGCCCAACCAGGTTTGGCCCAAGGCCCCTTTTCTTTTTTAATTCCCCATTTATTCCCTGTGACAACTATCCTGACCAGTGACCTATGATCATTGGATTGAGTCAACATATTAAATCTTGGATTGATTGTTTTACTGAAGGGCCTTGACAAATAGCACGGGACTGCTGCATCAGGCTGGAGCCTGGCTATTCACCGGGTCTGTCGGGGTTGCTTCTCGACAGAACGCTGGCCAGGAACTCTTCCAGGTCCCAAGTTGGAGAGGTCTCACAGCAGAACAGGTTTTAGCGCCCAGTGCCTAGTCGAACAAGGAGATCTAAGGGGTGGGAGTTGCCCAGAGGTGTTTAAGGCCCGGCAGGCTGACTTTGTTCAGGTAAAAATCTTTGCAAACCACAACAAAAGCGCCCTGGGAGAATACAGGAGGATCAGAGAGAGCTCCCCCAGCCTCTGAAAGAGGAACACAGCCGCAAACAATGCAGGACAAGGCGATCTTATCAAAGAAAAGCCCTTTCAATGCCTTAATAACAACCGCATTCTGTTTGAATTACCACTACTGAGCAAATGGCGGCCTCAGCTTTCATCCCCTTCCCCGCCAGGCGCATTAACATAAACACAGCCCCGCAGGCGCATTTGAATGGGCGCTGCGGCCCCGACCCCGCGCCTGCTTTGGAAGAAAAGGGATCCAACACATCCTGAGCGCATTCACACCAGCTACGGCCTGAAACCCACTCGCGAGTGCCCCACTCCACAGAGGACGACAGAACCGGACCCGGGTGCGCAGCCCGAACAGCGCAGCACTTGGAGTCCTGCGTGAAAGCATCAGAGCTGGAAAGTGAGGCGCAGGACAGTTCCCCTCGGCGGTCCAAGCCCTAGGATGGATGCGGCCGGTTCAGCATCACGCGCAGGCCGAGGAACGCAATGATAAGGACTCTGCGCGCTCAGAAGTCCTCGCCCCCAAGGGCCTTGGAGGAGGCCCCGCACCCCCTGGGAACCAAGGAGGGGGGCTGCAAGAGGGGAGGGATGAGAAGGAGTTGTCAGAATTCATTATTGACTGCGAAAGTCACCACCCTCTTTCCGGGCCCTAAAAGAGACAATGGCCGGCCTGAAAAGGTGTACATCAAAGCCGACCGGGCGGCGTACACGCCTCTGCCCCTTGACAGATGACGCTCTGCAGAGAAGTCGGGCTCCGGCGCTGCGGGCCACAGCCTCCCCACATTAACATCACAAGGGCGCCCGGCGCCGACAGCGGCCTTGCCACCTCGGCGCGGGACTTCACAGCGGCCTCTCATCTGCTGACCCCGCGGCCTGGGATCCTGAGGTTATCCTCCCCCGCCCAGGACCCCAGTCTCGGACCACCCACCCCCTGCACGCTAAAGGTCTTCCGTAGGTCTAAGACCCCCGCCCACTGTCCTTCAAGCAGGCTTGTTGGAAGGGGAGGTTTGGGGGGGTAGCTCAGGTCTAGGAGTAAGTCCTCTTGGAAATGACCAAGCCAAAGCCCAGTGGAGGCTAATCTGGAGGCTTCTCTCCCGCAGCATCGCCCACCAGGAACGCTCCTGGGTTGTGCGCAGTGACGCAGGAGAGGCCAGAGACAGGCCCCCAAGTGCCGCTCTGATTTATACGGCTGTAATTGGCCATAAACCTCCGCAAAGTGGCCATAACCTGCATGTGGCCCGGCTGTACTGACAAGAAACCAACCGGGGAAAGCGGAAGCCAAGAGCTGGAGAAGGTTCACGGAACAAAAAGGGGACTCCGATACCACTCCCCTGTCACACTTTTCCCACTGCCTTCCCACTCCCCATACACATCGGGACATCACAAAGGGCAAAGCCGGCGCCAGCGAGTCCCACAGTCCGGCAAATCTAGGGTCTTTAGTGGAATTATCTCCCGAGTCTGGAACACACAACACGCGGAAGGTTCGAGAAAAATGGCCCACGTCTGAAGAAGCCGAGTCCGTTCAGGGTTTCCTCCCCCTGCTCCTTGCTCTCTTTGATGACAAGAGAGGACTTCCGTGGGAGATTTTGCTTAGCAGAAGGAAGGGTCAGGGATCCTGGAGCGCCCCCTTCCCCTAGGACTCCTGGGGCCAGCGCCTTCGCTCCAGTGGCGTCCAGTCTCTGCTCGCAGCAGCGCTGACCACTTGAATCGGCCCTAATGGCCAAACCGGTCCTGGCACAGCCTCCACACTCCCTGGCCATTACCCTTTTCGGGGGTACCTCAGGTGGAGGAAGGGCAGTGGGGAGCTAAGTAGTGTAGCCACGGTAAGGGGAATCCGAGGACCCCTCTTCTCGGCTGGGAGCTGTGTAGGGAATGCCTGCGGCAGCAGCGAACTCCAGGACGTGATTCAGCTCGCGGCCGACAGTGCTTACGACATTGCCGGGAGCTTCCGAAGGTATCCCGAGGTTGCCAACAAGGAACTGTTCGAAAGAGGAAACCATTCCTCTGCCCTAAACAAACCCTAGTGTGCGAGGCACAAAATACGCACTTCTGGGACCGCAGTCGGTGAAAGCGCCCCCCACCAGGAGTCCAGCCCCGTGTTTTCCCCCTTGCTCCTCCTCCTCTACTGGAGAGAGGCTCGCAGACAGCCCGGGACAGCCCCGGTGCGCGCGGGACCTGGGGCGCGCCCCGGCACCGCTTACCTTGGCTCCCCAGGGACGGCTGCGCCGGCTTCCGCATCCACTCGCACAGGTTTCTCCGCTGGCCGCTGGGGGACAGCTGCTCGGCGGCGGCGGGGGCTGTGGGCCCCGGAGGGCCGGGGTTGAGCGTCTGCAGCAAGCCGGAGGCGCAGGACGGCGCTGCGGCTGGATGGTGCGGGTGGTGATGCGGGTGATGGTGAGCGTGGTAGTCGGCGGGGCTGCTGTAGCCCATAGCGGCGGCCGGGGAGCCCCCGTTGAGGCCGTGGGCTACAGCGTTGGCCGCGGCAGCGCCCCCAGGCGCGTAGCCGTTCCAGTCCTCGCGGAGAGGGGCTCCGTATGCAGCGGGCCAGGACGGCCCTGGCGACTGAGCGCTGTCCAAGTTCGCCGCAGCAGCCGCCGCAGCCGCCACGTGGTAACCACCGTAGTCCGGGTACTGCGGGGGGCTGACAAAGTTCTGCGGCGCCAGGTTGAGGCCGCCGGAGTGGCGCACGGAGCTGGGGTACATGCTCACGTCCTTGTCCAGGAGGTAGCTCACGTACATGGTGGCGAGGGACCCAGAACAGACCTCACCATGCTGCCTGGGGACGAACGCTGGAAGCTGCCAGGGGCGCGGGGCTCAGAGGGCTGGAGATGAAGGGGCGCAGGGAGCTGCGGGTGGCTGGCTGCACCTCAGCTCACGGTGCTCCGCTAGGGTCCTTGCGGCGCTGCTGCCTCCCGGGCAGTCCCTCCCTCTGTCCTGCCTCCTCCCTCTCTTCCTTCTTTCCTCCCACCTCCTTGCCACTAGGCTGCGGAGGCGGGGAAGACCCGCCACAGGTTGGCTTGCGGAGTCCCAGGCCAGCAGCCTTACGTGATTAACGAGTGTTTACAAGACTCTATTAGTAATGACACAGACACCAATGGCTGGAGACGTCGAGGCGCAGCGCACAGCGCTCACAACCCCCCAGAAACACGATTTGCATTTTAAAAGATAAGGCGGGGGGGGGGGGAGCTCGAGAGAGGGCAGCAACCAGATCACAGCTAAATATTCAATCCTTTATTGTTAAAGAGCTTCCTCCTTCCAACCTGATGCACTTTAAACCTCCAATCACAGGTTCAAAGAATGAAATCAAGGGACTTGCAAGAGCCTGGAGGAGAGAAAGAGCAATCTTGGTGGGAATCTGGGTTTAGAGACGGGAGCAGTCCTGTTCACGTATTCGCAGGGAGGAGGCGGTCAAGAAACTCTCCTTCCCAAAGAGAAGAGAAAAAAGAAACCATCCTTTTGAGGACGTTTCTGACCAACCGAGGAGGTGACTTGTGGAGTTAAGACCAGGGCAGGATGAGACTAACCGCCGCCTTCCCAAATTTCAAGCACTGCGTTTATTTCCTTGACAAAGATAAAAGATGGTCCTAGCTCCAGGTTGCGTCCTCAAATTCGTCTTACACTTAGGATTTGAGTTCAGTTAAAGCAATTCATTTAAAAAGTATTGCATTAAAGAACCGAACACCTCTACAAAGCCTCGATATGTTTGGCTATGGCTTACCTTGGAAGGCAGGCTGTAATTGGTGGGGTCGGAAGGGATGGCTAGGATCTCAGTAAATTTCAACGATTTACACTTGTACTTTTATTAAGAATATTTATAGCTGGGCGTTGGTGGCGCACGCCTTTAATCCCAGCACTCGGGAGGCAGAGGCTGGCGGATCTCTGTGAGTTCAAGGCCAGCCTGGGCTACCAAGTGAGCTCCAGGAAAGGCGCAAAGCTACACAGAGAAACCCTGTCTCGAAAAACCAAAAAAAAAAAAAAAAAAGAATATTTACGAGTTGAAAAATCAAGGAGCATATTTCTGTTAACACCTACTCAGTTACTGTTGTCTTACATCATGCCTATGTCTTAAAAACACTTTCTCCTGGGGCCTGGAGAGATGTCTAAGCCGTTAAGAGCACTGGCTGCTCTTCAGAGGACCCGTGTTCAATTCCCAGTATCCACCTGGTGGCTCACAACAGTCCATAACTCTAGCCCAAGGGGATCTGACAACCTCTTTTTACCTCTCTAGGCACCAGGCACATGAGTGGTGCAGAGACACACAGACAAAACACTCATACCCATAAAATAATAAACAAATCTTTGAAAACATTAAATTAGTTTAAAACAGCACTTTCTCCTTTATAATGTAAAACTCTCTCTGCAGAAATTCGTTTTCATCCCAGGGAACGAAGAGGCTGCTGTCACTATTAACTATTGCTAGTGAGCAGCCAGTGCTCACATGGAGACCTGAACGGCCCCACAGCAGAGCCTTTGGGATGGGAGAAAGCCACCTGACTGCACCAGGCGGCTCTGTGATGTTGGGGCTGCCACTTCACAAACTGTCCGGGCCCAAGCTGGGCAGCGCCACACTGCTCTTGCCAGTGGTGGCTGGAACCCAAGGGGACCCATAGCGCTCCTTCCTGGAGCCCTGCCCCTGTGGGTTCTCTGGTTGAGTGCTTTCCTGGGTATTCATGGTCCTCCCCCCCACCCCAGGGGGGCACTTTCCAGGGTCCTTTATCTCCTTTGGTCCCCACCTCATGTATCTCCTACAACTGTAGGAGTTTGTACATTCTTCCTACTTTGTGTTTTGTGAGGAAAGTTAAAACTGGGGTGGGGGTGGGGGGGGTGGCTGCTCCTCAAGAGTCCAGGGATCCCTGTTGCCCCTTCTTAAACCCTCCTGGGTGGGTACCTAGCAGGAACAAGAGTGCCATCTCACTTTCCAAGAAATAAATATAAAACCCTATCACAGACGGTAAGGACAGAAAGGAGTGTCCACAGTCTCCACGGGGCGGCCGGAATGTGGGAGGTTAAGTAGTGGGCGCTGCAGACTTTTGATCTTGGGAGTATCATCCTCCTCTTCCTGGGACTCCATACCTCTTTCCATCCTTCACGTCCCCGCCCAGATGTATGCTCTGGGAGCCCAGGCCCAGACTGGGGCTCAGCCTGTGTCTTTAGAACGCCTGCATTCTGGCATTTCTTTGAAACAATCACTTTATTAGGGACAGCCATTCCCTCAGCTCTGTGGTGGCTACTTCCTGAGTTTTTATGGCCCGGGCTGCCAGCCGCTGGCTAATTGACCCTGTTTCCCAGCTGTGTCTCTGTGCTCTGCCACAGAAAAAGGACTCCAGCTTGGGTCCTGCTAGGGAAGCAGATGGGGTTACTCTGCTCCCCTAGGGCCGAGCAACAGGGGAGCCTGAGTTTTATTTGGGGTGCTTGAATCCAGAAAAGGAAGTGATACTAACAAGGACTGGTTTTCCTCCTTGCAAAACCTGGGCACCCCAGCCGTAGCAGCCTGAGCACGGTCGGTCGCAGTGGCAGAGTCTGGGCTGTTTGGAGAGGAGAAAGGGGCTGATGAAAGGTGTCCTTTGACAAGTTCTTCAGAGCGCAAATGTTGCTAAGCCTCCCTCTCCTCCATGGATGGGTTCCCCTCTCAGCCTAAAAAAGGCCCAGCTGGGTCCCCCAAAGGGACGGGCTGTGAGAATGATTCTGACTTCGGAAGGAGGTAGCAAATGAAGCATTGGGACAGTTCTAGCAGGTTGGCAGGTTGGTGGGTCTCGCCTGTCCTCTAGAAATGCCCTCTGGGCTGAAACATGTCCTCCAGACAGAGTGCTGGCCCACAGCTCTGGCATAACACAGAGCAGAGTGGCACCGGAAGTCCTTCTCCAGGCTCCCTTACTTAGCAGCTTAGCAGCTTTCTTAGAGTTTTTTTAGTCTGAGCTGAGACTACTAGAGAAGGGACCACTCTGGGTGTTCCCAACTGCACCGTAGGTGGCTGTCTTCCACATAATATCTCAGTCACCAACCCTTCGTGTTGCAAAGGCGTGAGCTGCCAGGAGAGTGGGAAGCGGGGCGGGGGAAAGATCCCGGTAAATAAAGCCACAGGAAGACTTCCCAGACAGCCAACCTGGTTATCAAAGGGATGGGTCTTTGTTACCGACAGTGTAAGAGGCCATTCTACATTCCTTGAAGAGGGTCCCTTTTCAGGATCCAGGCTGGTGGCCTGAGCAGGGGCTCTGAAGGAACTGTAGGCTACCGGAAGGGGCGGACTCCCCACTAAGCAGATGAGGCACTCCTTAAACCCACAGATCACGGACACGGCTCCCTCCCTGCTCAAAGGTCCTGCTGTTTGTTCCAGCTTCAGGACCTAGCCTCTGTCCCACATTTGCGGTTCCTGCAGCTGGGGAGTGGGTTACCCACCTAACACAGGCTGTCTCCGCCCACCGTAGCATGAAAGTGTCCTTTCTGAGTCCCATGTAGACAAGACCATCTCAGTAATGCAACCCACTCATTAAAAACCCGAATCCCCAGGAAGAGCAAGAGTTTCTAGTGAGTTCTCTCAGCTCGTCTGTCAGGCAGAGTTCCGCGGGGGCACTGCTCAAACTCTACTTCACTGGGAGCTTGGGAATCTTTGAGCCACTCTACTCAATGGCAATCCACTCACACAAAGGAAGACGCAATAATGCATGAATTGACCCCAACAACAGCACCAGGCCCTGCCTGTCGCAACCCACTCAACTACCATCTCTGGGGAGGAAGTCAATTGCACTTTCTATAGGGTTCCCCAGAGTCTGACACCTGTGCAGCACACTAGGCTACAATGGACCCAAGTGTCCATCCAGAGCAGCAAGGAGGTGCTGCAGCTGCTCACAGCTGCCAGCAGAAGCAGATGTGGTCTCAGCTGGCAAAAGAAGCTTGCTTTCTTCTTAAGCATACCGGGTACCGGATCTTCTCCAGCTAAGGGAAGCTTCCAGAATCTGTGGCAGGGCATTGTGGGCTGGGATGCCCGAGCTTAGGAGGGTCACAGCTGTCTTATTCCCCTCCTGGAGGGACCACCAAGCACTGTAATCCAATGCAGGGGATGCAGCTTGTCCCGCTGTTCTGTCCAAAATACAGTCTCACAGCCAGAAGGTCAAAGAAAATAGGGGTGTTGAGAAAAAGAAATGTTTGGCTTTAGAACACTTTTTAGAATGTTTTTACTCATCGGACGAAAGTTAAACAAATAATCAGAATAACTTATCTTTCTCCTTTGTTCTAAAAATTAGCGTGTGGATACTGGGAGCGCTGGGCAACTCCTTTGACTTCTGGGTGGCAGATAAGAACAGAAACTGACTAGAGCTTTTGGAAGGGAAGGATTTAAGGGGTCTCACAGGCTGGGAAGCACTGGGGAGAGTTAGTATCTCAGGCTCACCCCAGAAAGCATTACCAGTGGCCTCCTGTTAGCCTGTGTTCACTCACCATTGTCTCCTGCCTGGAATGACCTTTGTTTATCATATGTAAATCTCTTCCAAGGAAAGCCTACAAGGTAAGTTTTATGTAGCCAGTGCGGGAAGAACGCGGACAAACCTGTCTCTCTCTCAATTATCCACTAACAGGGTGCCTTACCTGAAGCAGCATGGTGGTGGTGGTGGTGGTGGTGGTGGTGGTGGTGGTGGTGGTGGTGGGTGATGGTGGTGGTGATGATGATGATAGTGATGGTGGAGGTGGTGGTGGTGTGGTAGTGGGTAAAGGTGGTGGTGGTGGTACTGTTGTGGTGGTGATGGTCATGGTGCTGTGGTGATGGTGATAGCGGTGGTGGTGGTGGTGGTGGTGGTGGTGGTGGTGGTGATGGCAGCGTTTAGAGCCTGAACAAGCTTCTATTTCCCAAAGACCAGAGAGGACTGGAGATCCTCTTGAGGCCTCACAGAGTTAAATAAAACTACAATACGTCTGATCTTTGCAACATCCAGCAGTCTGTACAGATGTTAATTATTACTATGTCTGTTGGTGCCACCCTGGAAACATCCTCAGTACAAAACCAGCTATCAGGATTCAGGGACTGAGAACTCCCCACCCTATACACACCATAACACCACGATACCAGATCAATCAGGTTCTCCGGCTGCTACAATGCTGACCACATTCCATACTGCTTTCTCCCTGAAGCACCTGTTCATTCCAGTCTTTCTGTTTATTGAACACGGTTTTTCCACACGTTCTATTCTAGCTTCTTCCCCAGCTGACTGTGGAGGTCTCCATCTACTTTTGTCTCATAGTAAACACTTTCGGGGGTGGGGGATCTCCATTTTTTTTAAGTTGGAACTGACATTCTGTGATTCAACTTGGAAAGGCGTTGCTTTAAAAACGAGTAAATGTTATGCATCGAATGAGTGTCCTCCCCCCCCCCTTCGTTAAACTACCAGCGGCTTTAAAGACGAAGGCACAGAATAGGTTTTTTAAAAACCGATCCACAGACGCAGTTACAAAGGTGAATGACAAGCTCAGAAATGGGCTCCTGATTTCCAAGCTGAGCCTTGTGCTGAGGTCCCTTTACAGGAACATTCGCCTGCTGGGCTCGAATGTTTTCGTAAGGGACAGTGACAATGGGGGAGGTGAGGAGTGAAGCACACCCCCTCCCCCCAGTGTGTGTGTGTGTGTGTGTGTGCGCGCGCGCGCGCCCTGCGGTGAGCTGTCTGGTACCAACGGGGTCAAAACAGCCTGTCCTCTAATCCTTAGACTGTCTGGTTCTTTCTCATTTTCAATCTTTTTTTTTTTCCTTGACGAATTCGTAAGTAAACTATTAATTGTTCCCACCAAATGCAAACCAGCTATCCATGCGCCCTCCTGGTGTTTGCTGGGTCTACCCGAGCCAGCGCCTGGCGGTGCCTGTGGCGCAGACTCGTCTCCCGCATGCTGCGCACCGGAGGGGAAGGAACAAGGTGCAGCGCCAGGCCCAGGCTTGTCACTGTTGGAGCCCAGATACGGAGGAAGGCAACTGCCTGCCACTGCCTGCCATCCTCTGCAGCACCGGTCACTCGCCAGGGCCGGGAAACGGCCTCAGGGCCTCTGACGCTTGGCTCCCTAGAAAGGGTTGCGGCAATCGTTCTTCCCAGCTCCCAGATGGCTTCCTACGTCGCGCATCCAGCCCTGGCCTTCGGGCTGCCAGCGCTCCAGCGTCTTGGCAAGAGTCCTTGAGTAGTCTGCTCTTGTCCCTCACCTCCACCTCCCTCCAGAGGGATGCCAGCAACTGCCCAACCCGTGCCCTTTCCCGCAAGGGTAAAAGATTCGGGATAAGCTATTGACTATTGAAAGGCAATCAAGTCACTGAAGAGACTCGGTTGTTCCTGAGAAGCACAGATTGCATCTATGATACTAAAAATAGTCCTGGGAATCTTGTCCCGTTGGATTCTCCGCATCTTCGGCTTAGGACATTTACATAAAGAGGGTGTATTCTGCATTCTAGGGCCCATTTATCTAAGGGTTGGGTTTAGCCCAGGGCTGGGCAGAATGTTTTTGAGTATAGTGGATTTTGAGTTGATGGCAGGTGCCTTCCCAGGCATCCACTTCCGCATCCCTAGTCTCTTTTGCCCACACTGCTCAGGGACATAGATGAGGTGACAGAAGAGATAACAGGCTCCTTTACTTTGGTTCTGAGTGCTCCAGGAAGGGGTTATTTCTGTGGACCATCATCCCCAGAACCCAAAGTTCTGTGGCATAGCTCTGTATGGAAAGGGGGGAGAGTGCATTTTGTTTTATTGGGTTGTTCACCAATAGAAATCAACTCTGCTTCCACCTGTCTGTGTTGGGGGAGCCATGTATGGCTTTGTTTTTTCTTTCCAAGAAAAAGTGGCCGTAGTGGGTGGTGCACACCTTTAATCCCGGCACTCAGGAGTCTGAGGCAGGGGGTCTCTGTGAGTTCGAGGCCAACCTGCTCTACAGAGAGAGTTCTGGGACAGGCTCTAAAGCCACACAGAAAAACCCTGTTCAGAAAAACAAAACAAAACAACAACAACACACACACACAGAGGGTGGGAGGGGTCTAAGTAGTATTCTTGAGACTCATTAACTCCATTCTCTCTCTCTCTCTCTCTCTCTCTCTCTGGTGTGGGGGTGTGTGTGTGTGGGGTGTGTTGTGATGGTCCTTCCTGCTGGTGATGTTGCTTCTCCAGAGGCCACAGCAAGCTGACTGACTCTGGAGCTCCAGGTTTCCAAGTCTGACTTGTTCTCTGGAAAGACTTCTATAGGCACCATCCCCATCCCTATATTACAGCATGATGGGATGTGGTCTTCAGCCTGGGCTCCACCACACTCAGAGCTGCCCAATGAGTATTGCTATTTTAGTATTGGATGGTTTGCAGGGCAGTCCAGTCCACCACCAAAGGCCGACCTTCTGGAAGGACAAGTGTCTCTCTCTCTCTCTCTCTCTCTCTCTCTCTCTCTCTCTCTCACACACACACACACACACACACACACACACTACACTGGCCTCCGCAGGGCATCTTCCCCAGGCTGGAAGTTTAGTGGAAGGACTCAACTCCCACTGCTATTTGGTCACCTGGGACCAAAACCAGTGTTTTAACCCCCCCCCCGCGCCCCAACTTCAGCTTTCGCGGGCATCTCAGAGTGAGACAGCCACCTCTGCTCGCGTGTAAATATCAGCAAATCAAATGAAGTGAGAGAAGAAAGATCACCATGGAACACAAGACTCCGTTTCAGTGCCTTTTGCATTTCCAGTTCCTGCTTAGCAGGAGAGAATGGGGGAGCCGGAGGGGAGCTTTCAGTCCGCCAAGGCTGTAGAGTCGGCGGACCGCAAGGCGAGTGGAGAATTGAAGCAGCGATCTGGATAAATCGAGGGCAAAGCGTTAAACGCTCTAGAATTTGACATATTTTGGCGGCGCGTGCTCGTGAGAATGGGTGCACAAAGGATGCATTTATTCGTGTGATGCCTTCAATTCTCCACTTCCTTTGTGTGGGTGAGTGGATTGTCCTTCCAGGCCCGAGCCAGCCTCCGGCGAAGGATGTACAGCGCCAAGTCCCCTCCGTGGCGCATCCTGCTGGCGTTCGGATCCCTAGCCCCGCGGCGATTCCACCCCGGCGGGATCGGCGCCTAGCAAATCCGCCAGGCGCAGGTGGCTGATCTTCTTCACCTCGCCCAGGGCAGTGCGCAGCTCGGATTCCGGCTGGCAGTGTAGCCGGCGGGCTAGCTCCCGGGGCACCGCGGCGCGGTCGCTCAGGCGCGCAGCCAGCACGAACGGGAAGCCGAAGCGCTGGCGGTACTGGGCGTTGAGTCGCTGCAGCCGCAGCCTGTCGTCGGCGTCCAGGTTGGTGAGGCCCGCTTGGCTCTGCTCGCGCTGCGACTCGGCGGTGAGCGTGCCACGCTGCAGATCGCGGCCCGCTAGGTCCGGGTGACAGCGCAGGATGCCCTCCTGGCCTGCGGAGAAGCACAGACACACACCGGCAGAGGGTTACCCCCTGCAGATCAGAAAGCCAAGCAGGGTCCCCGGGTCGTGGCGTCCTCCCTCTCCAATAACGGGATGCGGTCCCTCTGTCCCCCGCCAGGACCCGGGGGCGGGGCGCTAGTGACAGGTTTGGCCTTTCAGACCTAGGGGATCCTGGAAAGGAGGAGAGAGAGAGAAGGCAGTCCCAGGGCCTGGGAATTTACGACCTGCTCCGCCGAGAGCTGGGGAGCGATAAGAAGTCAGAGCTACTCCTATCTTTTCAAAGTCCTTTGCTCTCAGGGGGGCTTTG
>CABHPH010154878.1:0-52712 GCA_902168325.1 Peromyscus nudipes
AATTCCATAGTTCCAGTGCTTGGGATCTGACAGCTATAGAGCTGGGTGTCTGATGTGTGCACATAGCTCTGTTCTCCTTACCTGTCCTTCAGAGGCTGAGGTCACACATATAGGCTGGTCGGTTACCGCTACGAACAGGAAGCAGATGCAGGCCCAGAGTGTTAGTCAACACGTGTGGGAGGGACCTATGGAGGGAGAATTCAAGGCTGGCTGCCAAGGCCAGGCCTGAAGCTCTTCTAAAGAAAGGCTTCCAGGCAGTTGGAAAAGCATTCATGGAGACCAGGAGGTAAGGTGTTGATATGGACATTTTAGCTAGCTCTCTCATGAGTTGGAGTCATGTGAGTTAGTCTTCTGGGTTCCAGTTACCCCTTCATAAAGTGACAACTGATTTTCTCTGGCTAACAGCTGAGAACAAGATGGGAACACTGTGCATTCCTCAGGATAGAGCCACTGATCTGTATGGTCCAACAGTTCTTTCCACAGAGCACTCCTTGACAACTTTACATGGTCATTCAAGGCCAGCAACAGTTCTCAGATGCCATGGCTGGACAGTTTATCCACAGAAAATAGCAGATTACACCCAAAGAAAGCCCAGTGTTACAGTGTGTGATGGCTGTTCTTGCTTGTCAGCTTGACAACATCTGGAATTAACCAAAACTCAAATGGCTGGGCAGACCTGTGAGAGATTTTTTTTAAAAATTAAATCATTTGAAGTAGGAAGACCCACTTCTATCTATATCTTTGAGGTGGGAAGATCCACCTCTCATTTGAACCACACCTTCTGCTGGCAGCCTACAGAAAGGACAGGAAGGAGGAAGCTTGCTCTCTCGTTGCCTGCTTCTTCTCGCCCTCGACAGCGAGTAGAGCCTACTTCTTCAGGATTCCAGTATACACTCAAGACCAGCTGAGCCATCCAGACTGAACAACTACTGGATTCTTCTGTTTATAGATAGCCATTGTTGGATTAGCTGGATCACAGCCTATAATCCATTCTAAAAATTCCCCGTTACACACACACACACACACACACACACACACACTCTGTAAGTTCTGTTCCTCTTGAGAACCCTGACTAATACATGCTGAGAGATTACCTTCAAAACACAAATCATTCATATCGCCACGCTGTCTGAGATGATATAGAGTCTGGGGGTTGGGCAAAGGGGTAGTCAGCTTTCCCCATATTTTCCATGTGTGTTTACTACTTGTACTTAATTATTTCCTAATCTGAATTTCTTAACCCACACTTTGGATACCACCTGCACACATAACCCATACACACAGCAAGAAAGAAGAACTGGCAACTTACCCTTACACAGAAACTTCTAGAAGTATGAAGAAGGCAGTCCAACACATTCAAATCGAACACGTACCACCACCTGCCACCCACATGAAGTCACGAATCTATGATGGTAACATGTGCGCACACCTGGGGGTTGTAATTACTGTACATTCACTCTGTAGTTCTTTTTTTTTTTTTTCTGTAGCCTCCATTGACTTGTTCATGTATTAATACTAGCAATCACCTGTGTCTGGCTGGCTGGGAATTTGATGAATCATGACAACAGTCCACTGAGGGACTTTTGTCTCCAGAGCTCACGTCCATGTGGGTGGTAGAACCCAGGCTCCTGCTCTGCTCACCAGAGCTCACACACGCACATGCTTTCATTGCAGGATGCCCCAGGTGGGCAATGGGTCTCACCTTCGCGTTTTCTCAGAGCATCTCTCAGGCTTCTGGCTCCAGTGGGATCCTCAGCATGCTGCTGGCCTGGAGGCTGGGCAAGATTATTCAGAGATGGTCTCTTCAGGTTGCTCCAGATAGACAGATGCACTGAGACAAGCCAGGCACAGCCACTGGAATGTTTCTGAGAAGACAGTCCACACTCTAGCTCGGAGACTCAGTGGGTTTGGAATCATATAGGAAGCACGCCTTAGGGAGCATCTGTGAGGGTGTTTCCAGAGACGTGTAACTAAGGAAAAAGACTTGCCCTGAGTGTGGGCAATACCATCCCATGAACTGGAGTTCCAGACTAGACATAAAGGAGGAAGCCGGCTGAACTTCAGCAAGTCCTGCTGTCTGCCCCGACCTGGTCAGATGTGAGGGGACCGAGCTGAGTGTTGGTCACTTCCTTATTGTTGTGACATAATGCCCAACAGAAGCCACTTAAGGAAGACGGGGGCGCTTGTCCTGTCTCACAGTGCGAGCGTGCATCTGTCGTGGTGGAAAAGGCTTGGGCAGGAGGAAGCTGAGGCAGCTGGTCCCATAGTATCCGCAGTCAGGGGACAGAGAGAGAGGAGCGCTGGTGTGTCCAGCTCACTTTCTCCAGCCTCAGAATGTTCCACCCACGGCTAGGTGTGTCTTCTTACTCTAAGTGCCCCAATCCAACCCCTCCCCCTCGACAGTTTCTAAGTCCCGTGGAGTGGACGGTCAATACTGGCCATCACATTCCTCGAACTACGAGCCCAAACAAACCCTTCTTTAAGCTGCTCCTGCCAAGTGTACCACCCGGCGACGAGAAAGGCACCCGATAAACACACTGACCGCAGCGTAAGCCACCGCCACAGTCTTGACATTTGGTTTTGATGTGTTAGATGCACAGGCATGGGGAGGCTTGGTTTTCTCTTATTCTCTACATTTTTTTTTGAGACAAGGTCTGGAGCTCACCAGTTCTGTGAGACTGGCCAGTGAGCCCCAGGGATCTTCCTGTCTCCGCCTCTCAGTGCTGGCGTTACAGGTGTGTGTTGCTGCTGCACCTGGCTTTTTTATGTTGTTTCTGGAGGATTGGTTTCGGGTCCTCAGGCTCTTGTAGCCACCACTTAGACCTGGCCACCCCCCTGGACCTGTGCTTCTTCCTCTCTCTCTTCAAAACATTATGTGTGTGTGTGTGTGTGTGTGTGTGTGTGTGTGTGTGTGTGTGTACCTGCCTGAATGCATGTACGTGCACCACATGCCTGAAGGAGCCTGTGGAAATCAGAAGAGGTCATCGGATTCCCTGGAACTGGAGTTACAGACAGTTGTGAGCCACCACATGGGTGCTGGGAGCTGAACTCGGGTCCCATACAAAAGCAGCAAGTGCTCTTAACCTCTGGGCCATCTCTCCAGGCTCTCCAGCCCCAATTTCTCTTGTAAACACTTATTTGGACAAATCTGTGAGCAAGGCAAGAGAGTAGCCATCACATTTCAGAATGAGGTCTTGTTTTGAAATTTTGATAATTAAAAAAGCAGAACCCTCAAGGTAAATCATGGAGAGAAAAGGGGCCACTTTTCTCAGTGGGCGATGCTTCCAAGCAGTATGAGAGACCACAAAGAAATGTGTCCCACCTTCTCCCCCATATCTCCAACATTTATCACAAAGGCTTCTCCAAGGACAAGCTCAAACACTCTTTTGATTCTTTTATTGACAATCTGGGTACCACCACAGACACAGTCTTCAGATATTTCTTAATGCGCTTCACAGAAAAAGAAAGATTGCTCTGCGAAGGTTTGATTTCCATTCTCTTGACATCCACTTTTTATCCCACTATTCATGCTCACACAACACAGGCTGTGATTCATGTTCACACACTGTGGACGTTTTTCCTTTAAGTTATTTTAAGAATCACTATTCTATTCTGAAGGAAACAGGCAATCACCAGAAAAACAAAATGAGCATACTGGAGGGCCACCGAGCTCCAGGAGGTCTCGGTACCCAAAGCTGAAGAGCAAACATTGTCCTGGCTTCCCACACACGTGTGGAAGGAGGCAGTGGTAAGAACAACGTCACAAATGAAATAGTGATGGGTGACATTGATGCCCTGAGTGTTGAAGGACAGGTGGCTTTGCCATTTTGGGTCAGCATATGACATTCATTCAGGACCTGGCTGGGGTGGAGACTTGGGCCAATGGGATACAAGCCTGGGCTTAGGTCTGCTGACCTTTCCTCACGCTACAAGATGCCAATACCATTATTTCTATAAGATTTTTGGCTTCTGGACTCGGGTCTCGAAGCCCTGGGGCATGTAGGAGTGGATGGATTTTAACAGTTGATGCTAAATGGGGCTGTTCATGTTGTTGTGGCCCCCTCTCACACCACTGTCTTATTTCAGCATTGTGTCTCTGAGGAAGGGGAGGGCAGAATGCTCCTGGGGAGCATTCTGGGTGTGGTTGGGTGAGGCTGCTTGGGGTCGGGGAGCAGATGTTCTTGGGATGTGACCTGGAAAATTCTGAGGTCACTGTCTCTTCTCCCACCATTGAGAGTTTCTATTGGTTACACCTGCTAATTGATTTTTAGAAGACCCAGGTCTCTGAAGTCTCAAGGGACCTCATGTGCCAGTGAGACCTTCCGCTACCAGCTCAGCCTCCTGAGAAGTCAGAAAATCAAATGAAAGGGAAAGGCAGAGACTACACCTCACCCCTGCACACACAGTGCGGTTTAGAAAATGTGGCTCACAGTACCTAGTGGAAACGTTTTGATGTGTTTTGAGTGCCTCAAAAACAAAACAAAAGAGGAAAAAATTAATTCTTGAAAAATTAACATTCAAATGTGATGTATATGAACCTGAAGAATATTCTAGCACGTGTTTATTGTCCTGCACAAAAGTCCCTGCCTGTAGGACCACTGAGTGTGTGGGGTTCCCTGGGACTTCACAGCTGGGGAGGGGGTAGGTATGTAGAGGTGCCTCCCCTTCTGATGGACGGGTCAGGCATGTTTTCACTTAGATGATCTAGAAATGCTCCTTCTATAAATATTCCATAAATATAAACCTGACCTGCACTGCTGTTAGCATTGGAAGAACATTATGGGATTGTTTCTAAAAACATCCCCTTTATAGGCACTTTCTCTACTAAGTTTATAGTGAAGCCAAGGGCCTGGGCCAAACTTCCAGGCTGCAATATGAATACTTCAAACCAAATTGCTGACTTTGTAATATTTTCAGGGAAAAAACATTTCTTTCTAAAGTTGCAGGTAATCAAATGAATGGAGATACATTCAGCTTCGATGCCCTCCCAGTAATTTAAAGCGCCGGCATTCCAATTAGCTTCCCAGTCTCTCACTTGGTTGATAAGCTGATGTGTGTGCGGTGGGGCTGTCATCTCATCAGCACCATTTGTAAAGATAGGATTCTCAGGGATAAACAAACATGTTTGACTACTGCTGGGGAGGGCCCTCTGGGAACAGGTGATTGCTGAATGAGAACACTGTTTCTCAAATCTCGAGTGCGCTCCAGCAGCCTAACTAACACAGAGAGCGGCAAGGGCCTTGGAAAGCTGTTGGCTTCGCCCATGGCTTCTGCATGGATTTAGCGAAGGTGAAGGCAGGAAGTTAACCTGGAAAACCTCTGCCCATGTGATGAGCCAGCTAGATTCCTGCTGGGATGAGAATCCAAAATGAGGGGCTGTGCTTGGTTCCCAGCGCTGATATTTGCATAAGCCAGAGGCCTGAAAGTGCCTTTTGCTGGGTACCCAGTGGGCGCTGCTGGTTTCTGTGGGTGCCGTGGAAAGGATCTAGTGGCTACATCTGTAATCTGCAGCCTGTGTTTGTGCGTGTGCAGGTATGTGCTTATATGCACAGAGAAGAAGAAATGGCTAAGAAGGTAGGAGTCGAGGTGTTTCCCATGAAGAGGTGCGGCCCAGGGTAGTGCCCGAGTGATACCCCTCTACACGTCGAACCAGTGATCACCCATGCAGGCTCGGTTCCACTCACAGCCGCAGTTCCAGCACCACTCCAGTCTGCACTGAGGCTGCGGACACTTCATGTGCATACATCCTCCTGTGGGGACAAAGGATACAGGTGCTGTGGGTGTGCAGCAAACACCGCCAGAGCCCTTGCCCGGATGCCAGCATGCCGTCCCAGAAATTACTCTTGTAGCGAACAATCCTAAGCAACAAGGACAGGAGACTCTGAACCAGGGGACAGCCAGACACCACAGGAGGCAGCTCCCAGTGAGAAATGGGTGAGATAATGATGTGGAGGCGGGGCTCTTTGCCTTCAGGACAAATCTCATTTGCACATCTGAATTTCTCCGCTCTCCCTCATGTGCTTAGACACAAATGGTTCGTGTTTCATAGACTGCTGATTCTTCATTTAAAAATATAGCCATATTAAACTCATGATTTTTAAACACATATTAAATATTTCATAATTTAATATATGATGCGCTGGGGTTCGTATTTTTCGTATTTATTCAGTGTTACTCGGTTCAGCAAAATGTATAAGCAGGAGTTACAACAGCATATTACTTTTAATAGAGAATGTGTTCCTGAATGGTATTTAAATTTTTATTTAAGGTGAGAAGGAAAGAAAGGAAGTTGCCATGTTGGGACTGTAGCTCAGCTGGTAGAGTGCTTGCTTGCTTAGCATACACAGAGCCCTGGGTTTGATCCCCAGCACTGCATACACCAGGCATGGTGATGTACACATGTGGTCCTCCAAACCCAGGAGGTGGAGGCAGGAGGATCAGGAATTCATGGTCATACTCAGCTATACAGTGTGTTCCAGCTCATCCTGGCTTCCATGAAAACTTGTCTTAAAAAGTAAAAACAATCAAATGAACAAAACAAAAAAAGAAAGAAAGAAAGAAGAGAAGGAAGGAAGAGAAAAAGAAAGAGAGAAAGGAAGAAAGAAAAAGAAAGAAAAAAGAAAAGGAAAGAAAAAGAAAGAAAGGAAAAAGTGAGAAAGGAAATGCATGTCAAGTGTCCTGCATATCCTACATTATATCTTAATGATGCTGAGGCTGGGGCATGGCTCTGCTGGAGAACTTTCTCAAGGTGAAGAAGCTCTGTCCAGTAGTAGCACTGAGATACCAGTGTTCCTGGAGGAGGGGCTGTCATGTCTGTATGGAATGGCCAGCCTCTTATCGAGGGACCTACTTGGGGATCACCGCCCCCACCCTTCAGGTGTCCTTGGCTTCTGGGCTCAGACACTGAGTCTTCTGTGAGATGCAGGGGAACTGAAGAGAACTGTTGGTGATCCAGGCAGAGCAATCTCTTTGCTTACCTGTTACTCGACTCTAGGTGGGTTCTGTTACCCACACTTACCAGTTATCTTGTTGGCTTATCAAAATATCCAAGTGTTGCCTCATTTTTATTAACAGAAAGCACTCATGACAGCTAACACTGCTCTAAAATATTTCTGTGCCTGTAGGCATTTGTCTTGGGATAGCACATTTAAAATTTTCCACTTGGTTATGATTTGCTTGAAGCATCATAAAAGATCATAGATGTATGAAAAATAAAGCAGAAAATGTACAAATTTTAAAAAGGACTTGTCATCAAAGACAGGGCCATTATTAGCACATGCTAACGGCCGTGTCTTAGGATGTGCATAATACAGTACAACAGTGTGATTCTGCAACATCATCTAAGTCTCTCTAAAATATCATATAGGATATTGAACAATATGCCAAAACTTGATGAACTTAAAGTTATGCTATGTAAGAACTCTTTTCTTGTTTTTCTCTCAATCCCCATGCATCTGAAACTCTAACACTACAACTCATCTGTAGAAAGCGGTGCCACTGTGGGCAAGGAAGGAGAGAAGTGGGAAGAGAGGGTTCTATAAGGCCACTCTTTGCTTCCTGGCTGTGAACAGACAGCTGGCTCCCGCCAGACCCTGTAAGGCAGAGATGCACTTGGGACCGAGATTGTAGCCTGACGGCATGGACCACGTAGCGGTGTTCTGGTCGACCATGCACAATGGCAGAGCCATAAGACAGCAGGCTGGAGACTCCTGTTGCCCACTGGTGCCAGTTTGTGTTACACCCTCGTGTGAGGGTGCTGGTCTACGTGGTGGCTGCTGGTGACAAGAAAGAAGAGATGGCAGACAGGGACTCTGTGGAAGGAGGAAAGGTCTTCAGGAGAGAGGAGGGAGATGTAGGATGATGGGGGAGGGAAGAGACAAAATGTTGGGTTCTCTCTTATGTGGAATTTAGATTTAACTATGTGTGTGTGTGTGTGTGTGACAGGAAGGCAGAAAGGGGGTTATTAGAGATGGGGTAGGAGCCAGTGGGAAAGGGAGGAGTTGGGGAGGGTAGTATGGGGGCAAATATGAACCAAGCACATACATGTACAAAATGTCAGTGGCCTGAGACGGCTCAGTGCTTAGGAGCACCAGCTACTCTTCTAGTGACCTGGGTTCAATTCCCACCACACGTGTGGCAGTTCACATCCGTTTGTAACTCTAGTTCTAGAGGATCCCATCCCCTCCGTGGGCACCAAGCATGCACATGGCACACAGACATACCTGCAGGCCAAACATCCATCCATACACATTTAAAACGTTCTTAAAAGTGTCGGAACGAAGCCCGTTCTTTTGTATGCTAACTAAAAAGGACACTGGAAAATGAGGGGGCGGGGAACAGAATCTATACAACTATCGCAACGCGTACCATTTGATAACGGAGATGAACTACCCTGTGACTGGGTTAAATGAAGACACTTTCTTTATTCATTTTTTTTATTATCGTATCCTGTGCTTTCCTTACGTGTGAATTCTTCTTCCACTTTTGAGGAAGGTTCACTTCGGGGTGCTCGCCACGACTCACCGCAGCTGCCTCAGCCCTCCCACTCTCCCTGAACCTCCCGACTGGCCACTGGCATCGAGGCTTGTGTCTGCACGGACTGACGTCTGAGCAGTGACAGGTAAGTCTGACGACACACTTCTCACGCTGTGTCCCGTTAGTAAGGGACACGCGGCTGTAAATGGAAGCAGGGAGTTGCTGACAGAACCACAGCCACCTGGGAGTGACACGAAGGACTGTGGCTTTTCTCATGGTGAACTCTGTCTCTAGACTGACAACCAGGACATGCCAGGCCCCTGGGCAGTGGTGTCTACACTGGATCTAGCCAGTGAGTTGTTGATGCTCCCACATGACCTGCTGGCAGATCCAACTACCACAGGCACCCACCGAGCCGAGAAGCAAACCATAACCTTGCCTGTCTGAGATGATGGGGAAGAAATGTCTGGAAGTTGGAAGGGATTGTAGGAGGAAGTACCCAGGCTTGCCCCGGGTTGAGAAGGGCAGTTGTGGAGCTGGGGAAATAGTTCAGGTGGTGAATTGCTTAACTTGTGACCCGAAGTCATGAAGTCACGGGTCTTGTGCATGAAGACCCGAGTTCAGTCCCCAGAGCCATGTTAACAGAAGGCCAGGTATGGTGGCCTGGTCTTGCAATCCCAGCCAGGGACAGGTGGACCCTTGGTGCCACACAGGAAGCCCTCCGGAGCCAACCAGATGCGGGGAGCAGAATGGAAGGGACCCGATTCCCAGAAACCTCCCTGAAGTCAAAGCGGTACATGACAATAATAAGGGGAGGGGATGAAGGCACGGTGGAATCCAGAGTGTGCCAGCAGGAGGGGTGAGAAACTGCTTCTCAGGGTGAGCCAGACAGAGCCTCCAGGGGCACCAGCATGCTGTCCTCAGTGGTACAGACTGATGTTCCCTGAAAAGGCCACCTCTGCGGTACTGGTCCTGCAGAGTTATTGACTTTACTTGGTGAACGTGGAGTGATGGAATGCTACAGATTGAGAGCCAAGTGGCCTTGGGCTGTCTTCAGCCCCTTGACCGTCACTTGTCACTGGTTTCTGTACCTGACCTAACAGCTTTCTGCTTGTTAGGCCAAACTTTCAGAATAGAACGTACTGGTGAATTTAGCATGCCACTGGCTTCTTCTGAGCCTCAAGCTAAGGCTGGCCTTGGACATCACCTGAGGACTTTATCAGAGTCCTCCCTGCCCTGCTGTATCCAATCCATACGATGTCCCTGCCAATCTATCTGGTACATGCATGGACTTCTGATTTGTTGTAGTTCAATGACTCCAAGTTTATTTAGCCTCTTCCACAGTGGAACATGCCATTCTGGGCAACTTGAATCTGTGTTCCCACAACATGGTCACTCAAGTTTGGCTCAGAACAAACTCTTTTTCTCTTTGGGGGAAGAGCTGTTTAGCATCAGTAGTGGCTCTCAGGGTGTGAAACTCGGCTTTGGTTCTCGTGTCCTTCCCTGCTGCAGGCAAGGCCACGCCCTAAATGATGCTGGTGCCTGGTTCAAATGTCCTCTGCATGGCATATTCTTGCTGTGGACTAGGGGAGAAGTCCCGCACATAGCTGTGTGCCCTGAAGGATGCTTGCCAATGCATAAGCCTTGCTGCCATAGCCCTCGAGTCTCTTGGGACACCTTGGTATGAGCTTAAAAATATACATACTGGGATCTGGGTGGAGGCCCAGGAGTGTGTAGTTTTAAAAGTATACTTGGCAATTCTCCTACATGCTCAAGGAGGATCCAAGATGTACTTTAAGGACACAGTCGGCAGAGACAGGTCATGGTAGAGGTGAGTTGATCCCCACTCTCTTTGAGAGCCAAGACCTCAGGCCCATGGATGTAGGAGGTGGGAGGGGCGCATCGTTCAGTCTAAGTGCTCTAAGTTTCCCATAGCCATGTGGCTCCGCATTGATGAGGCCAGTGGATGTGACTGCACGTGTCAGGAAGGGTCAGTCCTTCGGGTGAGACAGTACTCAGGCTTTAGAGGATCGGTGAAGAGGAACCATTCGAACACAAATGTGCATGGTTTTGTCTGTTGACTGCAAAATGGAACATTCTAGGAAAACTTGTCCTGCTCTCATTTCATGTCTTGCAGAGATATGTTCAAACAGTCATTCTGGATTCTTAAAAGTCACAGAAGATTTGCTGGGAGGCAGAAGAAAAAGTCCCTTTCCAAAGTCCAGTGATGCTGACACTCGCATGGATGAGCCAGGCACCAGTGTCGTTTAAGGCACGGCCTCCCTTGCAGCAGGGACACAAGAACTGAAATGGGTTCCCGACCTCAGGGGATATTAACAGGAGTGACGGGGGATACGCGAAGGGCAGGGGAGGGCGTTCGTGGCCAAAAGTTCTTGAGGAAAAGTTGATTAAATAAATCTACCCCTGCTTCTTGACAGAAGGAATTCTGAAATGTTTCAACATGCTGATGTACGCTGGGAATGTTGGCCCTAACCCTACTTCCTCAAGTAGCCTGTGAGGAGTAAACACTCTATCCTCACTGAGGACTTGGGATAAGCATTTAGTGAGTGCACCACACAAATTAGTTATTTTTGTTATTATTGTCCATGAATGGAGATGTAGCTGCCATTACCTCACAAAATAGAGCTGACATGGCAGTGTTGTCTCTCAGTCAGGACTCTGGGGGCCTGTGGAGGGCACTTTGTGGGGATACTAGACTTCGTTGTTAGAAGAGTGAACAGCTCATCCAATGCTAAGTGTCTAATGTCATTTATAAGAAGGGCCACTAGATGCCAAGTATCTAATGTCATTTATAAGAAGGGTCTCTAGCGTATCTTGTGCGTCTTCTCTCTTCACTGGCATTGGAATGAGCCCTGACGCACTCAATGTCACCCACTGCTGGCCACCAGCTCACCAGAAGGTTTCATTTACTACCTTAACTTCCAGTCCAGGGATGGAATTTCATCCCACAGAAACCACCCAGGACGATGCTACTGTCTCCCGCCTCCACGTATATTAGCGTGTGAGAGCATCCCAAATTTCCGGGAAGAAACTAGGGTAGTTGTAGTGGAATTTGTGTTTAGGAGGTTGAGAAATTTCACGTTGAAAAACTGACATCCACACTCTACCTAGCCAGCCTCAAGCTGTGTCCCCTCCCAGAAGCCCAGATGGCCACCCAAGGCCGCCATGCAGGAGGCCCAGACAGGCCTGGCTCTTCTCTCAGCTTGCACTCACCATTTTTTTCAACCGGCACATTGCAGCGAGGACAAGGCTTAGTGGTTTTCTTGATGGTTTCCTTAGAGGCCTCCTCCCAGCGAGCTTGCTCGGCGGCCTTTTCGTCCACTTGGTAGGCCTGGATTTGTAGAGACAAAAGAGGTTCAAATTTGGGTCTTTATTATTGGGGTTGAAGTCTGCCTTCCTTGAAGGGCTGGTGCAGACACTTATAAAGATGGAAGTGCCTTCAGGCAAGAAGCTTAAATATGAACTTGTTTGACAAGTGCCGTACAACCATTGGACATGTGTGGGCATTATGTTCTTGGCACGTGGCATATGCTTATGAGCTAAGAAAAGATTGCTCAATTTTATAGCATGGAGTGCTGTGTTCTGGGGATTTTATGTGATTGTAATAAATAATACCTAGCAAGTGGTTAGTATGCAGGCAAATCATGAAGGCTTTCATATGCCTCTCGTTAGACCTTTCTCAAGTGTGAGGTGAACACATTCATTTTCATTTCTGAGGCTTCGAGGCATGGACAGTGACCAGACACTGGGAAGAGGAAGAGTTGTTGTGAGTCAACAATCTTTACTTTTAGTCTCTTCCCCTTACTTTCTGCCCCTGGAGAATGGGGGACCCTGGTGCTATCCCAGTAGGCCCAGGAAAGAGGACATGGTGATGACAGAGAGGCAGACCTCAGGAGTTGGTGGCAGCAGAGATGAGGACTGTGGGCTCTGGAAGCAGCTGCCTGGACTCAAATCACTCAGATGGAAGACTTTGACAAGACCTGCTTCTTTCCTGAGAGGCCTCTCAGGCGAAATAAAACATGGGGCACTGAGGACTGCGGTTCATTTCCTTAAGTTCTAACATGAGCATCTGACTCGGGTTGTTGGCTGGTAATTTAAACTCCTTCAGGATCTAGCACAGTGAGCTGCAGTGCACTTGGTATCACCATCCATGCCATCAAGTGCTAGACCATCCTTGACTCATAACTGCCTGCTATGGGCTGGCTGCCTTGCCCACCCCCAAAAATGTGGATATTGAAAAGCTAATGCTTTTGAAAACGGACTAAGACATCCTCATGTTGTAGAATATTAATTTAAGATGTGCTACATTTGTTTTTGCTGTGGAACATTTGTTTTAATGATGCAGAGATGTGCTGCATTCCTTTATGTTGCATTTGTTTAACTCTGTGAAGCTGTGTTACTGTGCCTGTCTAAAACACCTGATGGGCTAATGAAGAGCTGTACAGCCAATAGCGAGGCAGGAGAAAGGGTAGGTGGGGCTGGCAGGCAGAGAGAATAAATAGAGGGAGAAATCTGGGAGGAAAAGAAGAAAGAGCAAGAGAGCAAGGAGAGGAGGATGCCAGGGGCCAGCCACCCAGCTACACAGCCAGTCATAGAGTAAGAAGAAAAGGAAAGGTATACAGGAATAGAGAAAGATAAAAAGGCATAAGGTAGATGGGATAATTTAAGTTAAGGAAAACTGGCTAGATACAAGCCAAAGTAAAGCCGGGCTTTTATAGGTAATAATAAGACTTTGTGTGTAATTTATTTGGGAGCTGGGTGGTGGACCCCTAAAAGAGCAAAAACAACAAAGAACATCCTCAGCTAGAGAAGGGGTTCCCAAAGGAGCTACTCCAGACTGGGGCTTCATTCTGCTCCTGCCTAATTCAGACACTATACTTCCCACTTACTTCAAGTACTGGCTAACTCCTGTAGAGGAAGAGTTTTTAGATTTTGTCTAAGAGCATTGTAAACTGGGACTGTACTTTAAAATGTCAATCCAAATAGAGCCCCTTCACCTTGACGACTATGGCACCACCCACCCACCCATCCATCCATCTATTCTTTGTGCTTTAGTACAAACATTCAAGTCATTTTATTAGCTTGTAATAATGATTTACGAGAATATTCCCAGGGCTACTCCATAGCATCGATGCTGACTGAATGCAACAGCTCTGGAGACCGGCAGACTGCCAGCCCCAGACATAGATGCTCACTAGCAAGTTTCCAGGCCACAGCAACCGGGTTTGTGAGCCAAGCCCTGCAGGCACCTGTCCCCTGTCAGGAGAAGTGAAGAGGTGCTGGGCTGCCTATGCTCAGAAACTGCAGTTTAGGGACTCCCCACCCCCGATTTTCACAGGGCAGTTGGGTCCCTGTTGAGACCCAAAGTCTGGTGAGTGGACTCTAACTTCAAGGATGAGACCCACTTTCATTTCATCTTTATATTCCAATCTTTCAGTTGTTAAAATTTCCTGTCCTTATGAAGTCCTATGAAGGAAACAGCCATTATTTCCTAAGTTTCAGCGTTTTTGCAGTTCTTTGTAGGAACCTTGATAAATAGGAACCTTGATAAATAACCTTGATGTTTCTGTTATTTCCAACAGAAAGTGAGTTCTTCTAGACTGAGGTCATGTTTGAGTCATTCTTGTTTCCAGTCCTTGGCTTTGTGCCTAGGTAACAGTGGGAACTCAGTCAATTTTAGCTGAGTAAATGACAGTCATCTGGAATAGGACCCCATGACACAGGTGTGCATCAGGGATGCATTCATGATGGTGATGGTTGGCCCCAAAGGGAGACTTGCCAAGGGATGGTCACCGGAGCCAAACCCATTTCCATTAGTGCCATGACACTCTAAGAGCATCCTTCATTAATGCAAAGGGACTCACGTGATTTGGGAGCACTTTATTAGGGTAAAGCAGAGTTGGCTTGATTGCTGAACTGCAGGTCACTGAAAACTTCCTTTAGCTCTGGCACACCCTATAGATTGGAGCCCAGTGACGAAGCTGTGGTTGGTGAGGACTGTTTCCAGATCTGGCCCTCAGACATGCATTTTGACTTTAACATGCGTGGATTCAGCCTGTCAGATGCACATGTGGTCCTAAGGCCCAGCGATTAGGGTGGCTACTTCTCATTGTCAACTTGATTGGTGTTAGACTCGCTTAGGAAACACAGCTCTGCATATTTATGCGAGGGTGTTTCTACAGAGGCTTAGCTGAGGAAGGAAGGCCCATGCTGAATGTGGGTGATACCATCCCCTGAGCCTGGGGCCCAGACTGAATAAAGATGGAAAAAGGAGAAGGATGCTGAGTGCCAGCATTCACCGCCAAGATGAACTTTATCTCTTCAGAGATAAAGCAAACCTTCCCTTAATTGTCTGGGACTCTCAGAGAGAGCCTGAACCCATGTCTCCCAAAGTGGGTGGCTGGACATGTGTATCTGCTTTATATATTATGGTGTAAAAATTAAGTGATGATATATATATCTCATTTCATAGTATGTGTGATTGGCTATAGATACATAGATTTAAGTTCTCTGAAGAAGTCACGCTGGTAGTAAAGATTCTGCAGCTGACTGATCAGCCAGAACGTCTTGATTATAAAAGACAGAATACAGCAGGTTCAGATCCAAGGTGATCTTGGACTGGTGTCGTCAGCCGCCTCAATCGCCATTTATTACCGGCCTCTGTATCTGGCCCAACCTTGACTATTTGATCGTGACAGTTAAAGAAAACCCCTTTTTGAGCTAGGCACCCATCTAAATTCCTAAAAGATAAGTTCCTGGCAACCCTGACTCCTTGCCCCCTCCCCAGGACTGTAAAAACAACCCACTTGCTCCTGCTTATGCGAACCCACTTGTTGCTATGTAACGGGGAGTGACAGGGACGGCTCCTCAGTAGCTGAGGGGAGGGAAGCAGTTTCTCACTTAGCTGTGCATACCACATCCCACAAAAATGGGATAATTGTGGTGCCTACCTTTAAAAACCCTTTCTCTAGGCTCTTCCACATGGCAAGCCTTCAATTTGGCTGTGCTCCTGCCCACAGTAATTAATAAATTCATTTGATTACAATTTGAATTGAGTCTGTAGACTTTTCCCTGTGGATTCAAACTCCATGACATGATAAGACCTTCAGAAAGTATTCTTAGCATACCACAGACTTCCACCAAGCCCAGAGCTAAGCATATTGTAAGATAGCATTTGAAAATGGTGGCAGAGATTTCCCACTTTGATGTAACCTGTCCATCTGACGTTCCTACCAACATATTTGGTAAATGCATTGGCTTATCATATATATATTTTTTTCTTTATTTTGAGATCAGGTCTCTTGTCTATACTGGCTTCAAATTCACTATGTAGTTGATGCTGGCCTTATACTCCTCATCCTCCTGTCTCTGCCTCCCGAGCCCTGGGACCACAAGGGGTACCACTGCGCCATACTTTTGTTCTGTGACTAGAAAAGTCCATGTAACCTGTCCATAGCAGCACAAGCCAGTGAGTACACCCAAGATTGTCATTCCTGGCCTTGGCTACTTATATTCGACTCAGAATCAACTCTCTGTGATTCCCTTTAGAGAAGGAGCTGTTACATGTTTTTTGTTTTATAATATATATATATATATATATATATATATATATATATATATTCACATTGAACAAGTTAAAATACCAAATAGTCTTCTAAATGTGCAAAGTCAAAATTATAATGAAGTTCTTAATTTCTTATTCCTGATGTAAGACTATGATTGACATTTAAGGATGCTCCAAAAATTTTCACCTCAAAATACACATACGAATTATCTGAAATCTGAGAAATACAAGCATGAAAAAAACCAAGGCAAGAATCATCTTCAATTTCTCACCAGGCATAAGCATTGCCCATTGTCATGCCTATCCATTTGTCTAATTTTCTCCTGCAAGATTCGTTGTAAAGACTCAGGGGTTGGAGAAATGGCTCAGTGGTTTGGAGTACCAGCGGACCCTGGCTCCATTCCCTGTACCCACGTGGTAGCTCAGAAACATTTATACCTCCATTTCCCAATGATCTAACACCGTCTGGCCTCTTCTGTGCCAGGCATGCCTGTGGTGCACATACATACGTGCGGCAAAACATTCATACACACAAAATAAAAAAAAATCAATCTAAACAATTTTTTTTTAACTTGCAAATAAGACGATAGATTAGAAGGTGCCTCTGACTAGGTAGATGCACAGATGGACAGACAGAGGACTAGACTGCTATACCACAGAGCCGACCTGCTCCTGCCAACCCCTGCCTTGCCACATGCGTTTGCTGCATGCCAGGGAACCTCTCCCACTAATAGACCCAGGGTCCCCTGCTGCTGCCACCGGGGTGGAGGTCACGGCTTCCCTGCTAATCAGAGGGAACTGTTTCCACCAGTGAACTGTTCACGGGAGCAAACATATGGAGCAGATTGAAGTGGGGTAGGGGTGAGAGTCGTGTGGCAAAGATGTGGCCAGGGGACCTGGAACTGAGACAGCCTGCCAGAGAAAATGTTCCCACCACTGCCAGGGGTGAGCTGCATGGCAGAGTTAGAAGCCAGCCCTGGAAGCCAGTGACTGGTGGCACACAAAAGTACCCACACGGGCAGGGCTTCCACAACCCTCCAGAGCCTAAATCACGGAAGGCCCCGCCCCTGGAAAGTGCCACTCTCAATTCAGGAGGGGTAGGATTCTAACTTTCTGAAAGAGGTGGGGTGGATTCTGGCAGCGAGTAGTGTAGGCGCAGAAATCCTTCTACTTGGAGGGACACCCATAAGCCCTCTGAACTGCCGAGACCTGCAGTCCTCCCCAGCACCTGTGGAGACAAATGACCATCTAAGGGGAGGAAGAAGGTACTAAGGGCAACTTTGTAACTGCGTAGCTTTTTCTACAGTTTTTAAATTATTTACCCGCATGTATTCTTTGTTAAGCATCTGTGTTTTACCCTCTGTCTCCCTGGAAGACTTCCACGACTCTCTCTTACTTCTGTTCATCTTCAAATACCTTCCTTATTTTATATTCTACAGCAACAGTCTACCATGTGTCTCCAAGTGCAATGGTTGCTCTCTCACTCAGTGGTCACCTCTTTAGTCTAACTGCCCCCACCACACACACACATGCACCTGCATACACACATGCACACACACACACACACACACACACCACACCACACCACACACACACCACACATGCACATGCACACAGACACACACACAGACATATACACACACCTGCACACACACAGACACATGCACGCACACACACACACATCACACACCACACACACACCACACATGCACGCACACACACACACATCACACACCACACACACACCACACATGCACACAGACACACACACACAGACATATACACACACCTGCACATATACACAGACACATGCACGCACATACCCACACCACGCACCCACCACACATGCACACACCCACACACCCCACATGCTCTCTCTCCTCATTCTAAAGCAGAAAGGAAAGGTAGAGAACATTAACTGGATGTGGAGAGGGAGAGTCTGCAGGTCCTAATCAGCTGACGTCAGACCAGCAGCACAAGCTGCACCAGGAACATGGTGGCGAAGGCTGCTGACACGGACAGCAGTCCTTTTCCACAGAGGTATTTTCTAATGAGCAAATTATTTCTTTTTACTTCATAAGTAACAATGCACCGGGCTGGAGAGATGGCTCAGCGGTTAAGAGCACCGACTGCTCTCCCAGAGGTCCTGAGTTCAATTCCAGCAACCACATGGTGGCTCACAACCATCTGTAATGAGATCTGGTGCCCTCTTCTGACCTGCAGGGACACATGCAGGCAGAACACTGTATACATAATAAATAAATAAATCTTAAAAACAAAACAAAACAAAAAATCAACAATGCACCAGACCTGAGGCCTGAGGCTGCATGACCTACAAGGACCGCTTTACCCCTTTCCTAGATGTTTCCTGGGACTCTCACAAACAAGGCTTTGTTTACTGTCTAGGCCTCTTCACCTCCCCTGCACCCTGAGTGACCCAGGCTTTTATCTTATCAGCTGTAATGCAAGCCGTTCTGGAATCGCCCCATGATCTCTTTTAATGAAAAGGGAAGGCTCTTTAGCAACCCTTTGAGGTGTAACTTCAGAAGCCCTGTAAACAGAGGCTGTCTACAGAGCTGGCTCTGGAGAAGCCCGGTGGTGAGCATGCTCCTGGCTGAGTGCTCTCCCTTCCCCTGACTACTAAGCCCCGGTGTTGAAGTCTCTGTGAAACTTCCTATCTGTTAAACTCCGACCCTGCTTGATATGGACTCATCTGGTCCGTATTCTTTTCTGTGGCAAAGTCAAGAATCCTGCTGTTACCTCACTACAGGTTCTCTGGAAAGAACTCCTCCGGTTGCTGTGGGATGGGACTTGGAGCTCTGTCTGGCCCGCATGCCATGAGCACTGACCATTTCATTTTTTTTTTTTTAAGACAGAGTTTCTCTGTGTGGCCCTGGCTGTCCTGGAACTTGCTCTGTAGACCAGGCTGGCTTTGGATTCAGAGCTCCACCTGCCTCTGCTTCCTGAGTTCTGGAATTAAAGGTGTGTGCCTCCATGTCAGGCCTCTATTTCATGTCATAAGTACTGATAACTTTTAGCTCTAAAATAAATAAATGAATGAAAATCTATACACTATAGTCGCCTCCACCCCAGTGTCTAGTGCCTGAGCCTTACTGGGGACACAGTGGAACTCACAGAGTTGCCTTCTGCCATTTAACTCCAGGACTGATGGTGATTCATCAGAGAGGCCTCCAGACACCATGACATACTCCCCCCAAAAATAGGAGACAAAATTCCTAAGGAAGAAACTTACAGAGGACTCACATGGAAAACAAACCATTTAAGAGTGGAGAACGGGGGCTGGGGGAGGGAGGGGAAGAGGGAAGGAGAGTTAGAACTGGAGGACATAGGTACCACAATGGATGCATAGAACATAATCAAGAGGCCGAAATGAGACATCATCACGACTCATCCATAGAGTCATGACTCCCAATGACCATAGGCATGGAGGACCTCGCACAAATAGAAAAGCGATTGGGTCTCTTCTCTGCTACTCCTACTGTTTATATCAAGGAGTTCCATTATCTGTCCCAGGCCTATGATCTGACCTGGCATGACCTTTATGTGATCCGGGTCTCCACCCTCATTCCCGAGGAATGAACTCGAGTTCAGGCAACAGCTAGGCAGTATTCAGAACCCACCCCGTGGGTAATATGGCGGTGCCAGTTACAGAACCCTACTGGGATTACCAACCAGGTCAAAATGGCCGCCAGAGAAGAGACCTCATGGTTAGTTGCCTCTTCCAAGGTATGGAAATGGTCTTGGACAAAATTGTTAATTTTGATAAGCTCCGACAAAAAGCCAGCCCTTTTTCTAGACCAGTTACAAGAGACCATGGTTCAATATACTTGCCTTGACCCAGCCTCCGCAGCGGAAGCCACGGTCCTGGCCACCCATTTCATTTCTCAGTCAGCGCCAGATATTAGTAAAAAATTTAAAAAAGGCTGAGGAGGGTCCCCAAACTCCCCTACAGGAACTGGTGAAAATGGCTTTTAAGGTTTTTAATGCTGAGAAGAGATAGCTGAGTCATCCTGACAGACAAGGCTACAACAGAAGGCCATGCTCTAAGCCCAAGCCTTAGCAGCTGCCCTGAGGACACCAGGGCCCCCCACAAGGGGGACAAGGGTAGTCGACCATGAGGCTACATCCTGCCAGAGCTCAGTCCAAGTCAGCTCTGCCAGGAGCCTGCTTCAAATGTGGTCAGTAGGGCCACTGGCCATAGTATTGCCCTGACCTTCAGCTGCCCAAAAGGCCATGCCCTGTCTGCCAACAGCCTGGGCACTGGAAATGGGAATGCCCCTGTGGACCATGCCATGGAGGTCCAGCCTCACCAACACTGGCAACTGAGACTCTTCTGGCTTTTGAACTCCTAAGCCTGGTAGAAGACTGACTTGGCCTAAACTTGGTGACTCCTATTGCCCTCTCCAAGCCTAGGATGCTGCTGCAGGTAGCAGGTAAGTTTGTTGACTTTCTTTTGGACATAGGAGCTACCTATTCTGTTTTGACATCTCACTCAGGTCCTACAGTTCCCTCAACAATTTCTGTCACAGGGGTGGACAGGACCCCTTCCTTCCCACTTAAGACCCTGACACTTCCCTGCATTCTTGCAGGGCGATTCTTCTTTTTTAAAGTCATACCTGCTTGCCCTGTACCTCTGCTTGGTCGTGATATTCTCAGCTGCTTTGGGGCCACACTCATCTTGGCCACCACATTCGCTCCTGAGTATTTCACAGGTCCATTATTCCTGCCAGACATGTGCCAAGGCCAATCCACAGGGGGCCCTCCAGATACACTAGCCTCTACACCAGTTTCAAGGACACCAACCTGGCAAGGATTGGCAGGGTCATAGAAGCTCCACATTTTCTATTGCCCACAATCCTCGGGAAAGGTTGAGAAGGCCAATAGACTCAACAAACAACAGCTCACCAAACTCTCCATTGAACTCAGGTTATCTTGGCCCTCCCTCCTCTCCATTGCCCTTACCCGCCTCTGGGCCACCCCATGCTCTCTTACAGGCCTGAGCCCTTTTGAGCTCCTTTACAGAAGACCCTTCCTCCTCAATCACCACCTCCTGGCCCAAATGCCCCCACTGGTGGGATACCTCCCCTACCTCTCCCTTCTGAGGTCTCTTCTCCGGTCACATGCTGACAGCTATCTCCCTGTCCCTACACCAGTAGACTCAACTGCCCTGAGCCTGCCCCACTCTCCCCATGGAACAGAATAGTTCTCAAACAGCCTAAGTCTCTCGAGCCCCAATGGAAGGACCTTATACTATGATCCTCACCACCCCCTTGGCTGCCAAGCTCCTGGAACATCCATGCTGGTATCATCTCTCCAGGCTCAAGCGGGCATCTATTCAGGATACATGGTCTGTCCATCAGCTGGGACCCTCCACCCTCCAGTTTTCCAAGACGTCCCAATGAAGGGCCTATCTGCTCTTCTTCATTATGCATTCAGCTTTTCAGTACAACTAGGGCAGGCATTAACAATCTATTTTTTCCCTAGCAAGTTACTTTCTCTGTTTCCTCAAGAAACATATGCCTGAGGTCTCCAGGATGACAATTAACTGGATGATCTTCCACTCACACCTCCTGCTGAGTGTGATTCTACTGTCTCCCCCCCTCCTCCACATTGCCCCATGCCTGCAGGAAGTAGCCAGACTTAAACTGCTGCCCCTACACCCAAAGAGTCTGGTGGAAGCTCCACCTCAGCCCCTGGCACCCTGGCATCCATATACCCAAAGAGTCTGGAATGTTCTGGTGGAAGCCCCACCTCTCTGCCCAGACCCTGCCCCTCAGAAAGTCCTGCCAAACATGGTTTCTCCCCAGAGATGCTCAAGACCACTCCCCCAGGGTATTTAAACTGCCCCCCAGAAAACAGACATGTGGGTTTTCCGTCTCTCTTTCCTGACTCCTCTCTGGGGGACTGGAAAATCACCTGGGAGCACTTTACCCATTAAACCTAGGCTTATTCTAATTCAGTCTGATTTGGATTGCTGCATTGGTGGAGAGGCTTATTGGGGTGCAAAAACTTTTCACTAAGGACTGAACTAAGGTCTTCAGGCTTGTTGGCAAATGCCTTTACCTACCAAGCCATCTCATTGGCCCCAAAGTCTGACAGACATACATACACACACGCGCACACACACACACACACACACACACACACACACACACACACATATATATATATATTGGTATTGTGTTCCCCGAAATATTGTGCACTCTAATAAACTTATCTGGGTTCAAAGACAGAATGGTCACAATATTAAACATAGAGGTTAGGCAGTGGCAGCACATGCCTTTAATCCTAGCACTCCAGAGGCAGAAATCCATTTGGATCTCTGTGTGTTCAAGGTTACAGCCAAGCATGGTGACTCATGCCTTTAATCCCAGAAAGCGAGCCTTTAATCCCGGGGAGTGATGGCAGATAGCAGAAAGATATATAAGGCGTGAAAACCAGGAACTAGAAGCACTTTGGCTGTTTAAGCTTTTAGGTTTTGAGCAGCACAGTTCAGCTGAGATCCATTAGGATATGGGGACTCAGAGGCTTCCAGTCTGAGGAAACAGGATCAGCTGAGGAACTGGCAAGGTGAGGAAGCTGTGGCTTGTTCTGCATCTCTGATCTTCCAGAATTCACCCCAATAACTGGCCTCAGGTTTGATTTTATTAATAAGTAAGTACCTTTAAGATTCATGCTACATCTGGCGCCCAATGTGGGGCAGGAATTTCCACTTAAAACCTGAGAAAGCGTAAAAAGAAGACTGTAAAACTGAGTTAAAACAGCTTCCGAGTTGTCTCTCTCAAGTTAGCCACAGCCTGCAGGCTTGAGCTACTGTATGGCGGGTTCCTGGCATGCATGTTTGACCAGCAGTATGGCGGGAATGAGGCGTCTGCAAGTGGCACATTAAGCTGCATCGTGGATTTAGCCTTTGCTAGTACAAAACAAAAAAAAAAGAGGTTTCTGGGCTACACGCTGCTTTGATAGAAGCATAGACCCATGAAGGCTCCCAGAGCTGGTGGTAAACTATCACCACCATGTTGGGAAGCTGAGGTGGGCGGAGCCAGCAGCCATAGCGCCGTTTTAGTCTTAGAAATGCTGCAGTTTAAAACAACTGATTCACAATAAAACAGATTCAGATGGAACAAGACTTTAAATGCTTTACAATGTGTGTAAAAATGCACGTAGGCTTTGAAGAGAGAGAAAAAGGAATAGATACAGTTATATAAAGAAATAGATAGTTTTTAAAAATAAAGTCTTTAAAGAGACAGTAAAGGTAATATAAAAATGAGCCATGTAAAGATGGATATTACACAGAGAATCTAGATTGTGTTGTCTTTGAGATTTTTTAACTGCAGAAAAACATTTGATAGTAAAAGTTGTTGAGTTAAACCAATATGTATATTTCAAAGGTACCTTGACTTCAAAATTTGGATATAAGGATATGTTGCTTTGGGAAGGAGGCTCTGATTTTGTTTCCACAGAAAGCCAGAGGCTGTGGGTTTGTTCCAGATTAAGATACATCAGGTTTGACCAGCCAAGACCACCTGAAAGGTCTCCGATGACACCATGGCCCAGATGATCTAACATCCAGAACAGTTTCAAGGCAACTGGCTCAGACGATACACCCTCACGGACTACTCCATAATCCTAAAATTTTCTTTGTATTCCCCATAAGATACAGCGCCCCCCCCCCCCAGCAGGAAGTAGTAAGAGAAGCTACGCCCAAATTCCCAAATATACCAAACTGGCTTTGGAGATGTGTAAAAGTTAAAACCTTCTTCTTAAAATAAAAGAAAGAAAGAAAGAAAGAGAGAGAGAGAGAGAGAGAGAGAGAAAGAAAGAAAGAAAGAAAGAAAGAAAGAAAGAAAGAAAGGGGAAGTGCTGTGGGATGGTCTGTATGTCAAATTGCTCTGATTGGTCAATAAATAAAACACTGATTGGCCAGTGGCTAGGCAGGAAGTATAGGCGGGACTAACAGAGAGAAAAGAACAGGAAGGCAGAGGGAGTCACTGCCAGCTGTCGCCATGACAAACAGCATGTGAAGATGCCGGTAAGCCACAAGCCACATGGCAAGGTATAGATTGATAGAAATGGATTAATTTAAGATATAAGAACAGTTAGCAAGAAGCCTGCCACGGCCATACAGTTTGTAAGCAATATAAGTCTCTGTGTTTACTTGGTTGGGTCTGAGCAGCTGTGGGACTGGCAGGTGACAGAGATTTGTCCTGATTGTGGGCCAGGCAGAAAAACTCAAGCTACAAATAATAATTATAATTAATTACAAATAATAATTAATTAATTATTGATTGATTGGTTGGTTTTTTTTTTCAAGACAGGGTTTCTCTGTACAGTACTGTCATGTCACTGGCCCCACAATCTGACTTTATTTATTTATTTATTTATTTATTTATTTATTTATTTATTTATTTGAGACAGGGTTTCTCTGTGTAACCCTGGCTGTTCTGGAACTTGCTCTGTAGACCAGGGTGACCTTGAACTTAGAGATCTTCCTGTCTCCCTTGGGACTGAAGGCTTAAGTCACCACACCTGGCTCACAGTCTGATGTTTAAAAAGGATCAGTGACCATATGGAGGACCCAAATAAGCAAATGGATGAAGTAAGGTCATGTATTCGGGACACAGACAAGGAAGCTACCAAAGTGAATGAAACCTTAGCAACTTGGAGGAAGAATTAAAAACCACTGATGTCTTAGGATTTCTATTGCTGTTGATAAAACACCATGACCAAAAGCAACTTGAGTAGGAAGGGTTTATTGCAGCTCACAATTCCATATCACAGTCTATCACTGAGGGAAGTCAGGACAAGAACTCAAAGTGGGCAGTGGTGGTGCACGCCTTTAATCCCAGCACTTGGGAGGCAGGGGCAGGAGGATCTCTGTGAGTTTGAGGCCAGCCTGGTCTACAGAGCTCCTTCTAGGACATCCACAGCTACACAGAGAAACCCTGTCTCAAAAAAAACAAAACCAAAGCAAAATAAAATAAAACCTCAAACAGGGCAGGAACCTGGAGGCAGAAGCTGATGCAGAGGCCATGGAGGGAAGCTGCTTACCGGCTTGCTCCCCATAGCTTGCTCAGCCTACTTTCTTATAGAACCCAGGACCACCAGCCCAGGGGTGGTGCTGCTCCCTGTGGGATGGGACCTCCTACATCAATCATTAATCAAGACAATACCCCCATGAACTTGCCTACACCCCGATCTTATGGTGCTGCCGTTTTTTCTTCTTAGATATCTCTGACTTGTGTTGAGTTAAGCTAAAACTAGCCAGCATGGTTGAAGAAAAAAATCAGCAAGGAGAGTGAGACACTGATAAACTACTAAATAAAAATTCTGGAAATGAAAGACATCATCCACCAAATACACAACACAACAAAGCATCGTCAACAGATAAGACCACACGGGAGAAAAAAAATCAGAGATGGAGGACAAGATCAAGACCATAACACATTTAAGCATACATAAAGAAAAAAATGAACATGACTAAAATGTCTGAGAAATGGAGGATCCATTCCAGAGACCAAACTGAAGAGCAAACCACAGACAGAGGGGCTGAGGTAACGTTAAGAGGCATAGACAATGTATTCAATTAAATTATGGCAGAATTTCCAAAACCTTCAGAAAGATGTCCCAACACAAGAGGTACACAGATCTCCAAAAGGGCCAGGCCAGAGAAGAGCTCACCAGGACCCAGCAGAGCTCACGTGGGTAGGAGTGTGGGTGGTAGAGGTTCTGAGGAACAGGGGAGGGTGCGAGAGCACGTGGCATGAAAGTGGAGAGGGAGCTACTGGGAATGAAAAGGAACAGGGCAGGGCAGGGCAGGGCAGGGCAGGGCAGGGCAGGAAGGCTGGGGGGTGGAGGGAGACGGAGGATCAAAAGACAGACTGTGGGAACTGCTATAATGAAACCCATTGCCTTGCACATTGATTAAAACACACACACATACATACATACACACACACACACACACACACACACACACACACACACACACCACAAGCATCTCCCGGCGTCACTTACAGATGAGTGCATATCTGTTTGTATTTGTGTGTGTGTGTGATAAGCAATCTCAGGCTTCCCCACGCTCAAGTCTGCATGTGTCCTCATTGGCTTATCTAATAACAGTGTTGTGGAACATGGGTGGTGGTGATCAGCCTCAGAGACAGTGAGATGAACCAGCTCATGCGGAGGAGGCTTTGTGCTTACCTGGAATGACTCTGGCTCAACACCCTAGCGCTGAAGTCTCCCGGTTTAGGGTGTGTGCCCACATATACAGGCTTTATTGCACATAGCTAGACTAAGCCAGGTGAACAAAATGTTTACCATGAACACGGGGTGTGTGCTCAGCCTAAGAGATGGGCCAGAGCACACCTTCCAGAAACCGCAGGGCCAATTTACAATAATGTGCTTTGGTATTTTGGGTGGGGGAGCAGAGATAATGAAAAAGAACAAACAAGAAAAATATCTTTTTTTTTTTTCTGTTAAAATACCAATTTCTGGTCCTAGGATACATAGAATCTAGTGGGTATGACTTGAAGGCCGACCAAGTACCCTTGAGGATTTCCCTGCAAGGGGACCTGCCATCTCCCCAGCCAGACCTCTTCAGATGCAAACAGGATGAGACTCTGCCTGTGTCACCATTTACATGCTAAATCAATTGAATTATTGCAATTGCCAGTCAGCTCAGAGGAATGGAAGGATAAGGAAGGTTCTGACTCTTGGGATGGAGAAGGAAAAGGAAAGCCATGAGCAACTAGTGTTTTCACTTTCACAGGTAGACCTTGTTATCTCTTCCTTTATAGACTCCGCTTGCCAGATTCACAGGTTGAAATCTGGAGCCCCAGTAGGATGGTGTTAGGCGGGGTCTTTGAGGTGGCTCTCATGAGTGGGGTTTGCCCCCTCATAGAGGGGGGCCCTGGCAGCTCAGCTCTCTTGCTCATTTTCTTTTCTTTCTTTCTTTTTTTTTTTTTTTGGTTTTTTCGAGACAGGGTTTCTCTGTGTAGTTTTGCGCCTTTCCTGGAGCTCACTTGGTAGCCCAGGCTGGCCTTGAACTCACAGAGATCCGCCTGCCTCTGCCTCCTGAGTGCTGGGATTAAAGGCGTGCGCCACCAACGCCCGGCGCTCATTTTCTATTATGTGAAAACAGGGACACATCAGCGGTCTGCAACCTGACAGAGGGTTCTCACCAGACCCCAGCCATGATGGAGCCCTGATCCCCAATTCCTATAACTGTGAGGGATAAATCTGTCTTGTTTATAAACCACGCAATCTCTGGCACTCTGTCATAGAAACCCTATTGACTAAGACAATACATTTTGAAGAGTCTGATTTATAAAACAAAGTAGATATTCATACAAGTTTTAAATAGACATAGAGTTTCTCTGGGATCGCAAATACGGAAAGTGATGATACTCACTCTGGCCTCTAGGCCACATCTGCCTACTTCCTGGGATGCTAGGACAATGACAGCCCATGCATGTTCCTATCACTTGCCATCAGCTGGCTCTGACTGGGCCTGGCCTTCGGAAACTTTCCAGGACAGGCACAGACCTAGGTGCCAGAGTCAGAACATTTTCCTTGTCCCAATTGTCTTGTGGTACCTACCACATGCCTACCTTTCTCTTTAGCAAAAGTCACCCAGGAGTTCCTGAAGGGTGCTCCTGTACCCTCCCACATTACAGCCATTTTTGTTCTTGCCACCCTGGTCCAGTAGGAGTCACAGGAAGTTGGGGGCCACATCCCTGCTGATGGTCACATGACACTGGAGAAAGTTTTCACGCACATGCTAGCATGCCTGGGGAATTCCCACAGAGGTGGACACATCTCTGCTTTGCATCCTGAACCAATGCCTTAATACCATTGTTAAAATCCTTCTAGAATGGTCTCAATCAGAGGCTGGGAGCTTTTAGATAATGCAGGTGAGCATGCTCACTCCCTTGAGGTTTGCATTCAGTGGGCATGCAGTGGGGTACAGAAAGCAGAATCTTTAAACAATGCCCCTCGGGTTGTGAGGGTCAAGAGGCTTGGGGGTGGCTGTCACTGTTACTCTTCAGGAGTGCACATCTCATTTGGGGCCTGGGGAAATAACACCGTGAGTAGGGTAAATGTCCCCCACCCCCACCCCAGTACAGCCCTAATCATCACGCTGCAAAGCAAGAACTTGTATTACGTCGCTAGGAGCAGACAGTCTTGTGACTCAGCACTGCCACAGATACACAGAGAATATACAGTGTGGCTCCCAGGGGGCAGCAGGACAAGGCAGCTAATTGGCCAGAAAGGAAGGAAGTGTATGTGTGTGCACAGTGGAGATGAAAATGGAAGAAACGTCTTTTCTTACATATTTTATAGCTGAAAAAAACCCCCACAATTTCTTCCAAGGCACGTATCTCCCACATATGTATCTTTCGGTACATGCCTCCTTCTAGACATTTATTTCTTTACATCTATCTATATACGTATAGAAAGAGGCAGAGAGTCAAACTGCCCCAGCAAAGCCGAGGATTGGCATGTTAGACAACCTGTGACTCCAGAAGGGACACCTTTGTGTGCAGTCCTGGGGATCTGCCTGGGAACGGATTTGCGTGTCTGCATCATGAGATGTGGCTAGGGGCAGAGCCTTGGAAGTGTTGTGCCTGGATTTCAAGCCCGATGCCACTCTTTGCTAATGACCTTGGGCAGAAGACCTAGCCTCCTCTCATCTGAGGAAGTGTGATATCGGCACCACGGCACCACGGGACCCTGTGATGGTTTCTGTGAGGATAGAAATGCAGAGCCAAGCGAGGAGCCAGCGTGCCCTGCATGAAGACTGTATTTTTTCCTTCAGTTGCTCTGTGGACATTACCACCCTCGTTTCCAGCTCCCAGAAACAGGGATATCAAGATTGAGAATTTGCAATGATGGTAAAGACCGTTGGAGCCTTGATGGGTCTTAAGTCCTGTTAAGAATACAGGTGAATGGCAGCACTACCCTCCTCCCCATGACGCCTTTGAAAGCAAATCTGTGGCTTTTCCAGCTCAGACAGTGGCTAGGGGACACAGGTAATGTGCACGCAAACTATTAGAAGTAAGGAATATCCATACAAGGGCTCTCTTTCCTGTTTTAGAAAATTTATTTGTAATCCTGGGTTAGAAAGTAAATTGGACATGTATCTTTTACTCCTAAAAGTGAAAGTGAATTTTTTTTTCTAAAAAGGGTCAAAGCCACATATTGCTGAGAAGATACTGGCACACTCCGGTAAGGTTCTCTTACAGCGAGCGCCAGCTTTTAAATTCCACCTTTCTCACTGTGACCAATGCCTGGTGACACTAGCTGCTTGTCACACTGACCTACCTCCACCCCACCCCGCAGCGTGCAAAACCAAGCTGATGCTGGCTGCAGGCTTACGCTGTGAGCAGCCCGCCCCCTGCTGGTGAGCAGGTGAACAGCACCTTTTAGGAGAATGTGTGCATGCTAAACTTGGGTTTTTTTTTTTTTTTTTTGGTTTTTCGAGACAGAGTTTCTCTGTGTAGCTTTGCGCCTTTCCTGGAACTCACTCTGTAGACCAGGCTGGCCTCGAACTCACAGAGATCCGCCTGCCTCTGCCTCCCGAGTACTGGGATTAAAGGCGTGCGCCACCACCGCCCGACCCTAAACTTGGGATTTTTTAAAAATCAGAGTGATGGGATTTATAGTTTCTGGCTGAGGACTGGTGGACACAAGGCTACATCCTGTGTTCCAGACTTGCAGAAATACACTTTACAACACAATTTAGAACAACACTTTTGCTGCTGATGGCGACGGCTGTCATTTCTACTGTTGGTGGAACGTGGACAAAAGCCCCAGGTAAGCTGAGACTTGGGAGCGCGTGGGCATGTTAAAGTCACATCCGGGACTCCCTGGGAAACCGGCGGCCATATTAAAGTCACATCCGGGACTCCCTAGGAACCCGGCGGCCAGGGAAACAGATCAGTGCCTTGCTCATCCGTCATCAGACAAGCTTTCTCCTGCCGCAGATGAGAACACAGGGACCCTCAGCTGGGCGACGTGCGGAGAGTGAGAGACCTTGGGACATTCAGGCCTAAGAGGGATGTCTCCATCAGCCCCTCTCCTCAGGGCTCAGGGAACCCTGCGCAAGAGGAGAGCGGAAGAGCCAGAGGGGCTGGAGACACCAAGGAATCAAGGCCTTCTAGACCCAGCAGGGCTGGTGCACACATGAGCTCAGAGACCGCGGCAGCATGCGCAGGGCCTGCATGATCTGCAGCAGACGGAGCTCTAGAGCTGAAAGAAATGGACCCCCCCTGTAGCATGAATCTTAAAAGTTCTTATTAATAAAATCAAACCTGAGGCCAGGTATTGTGGCGAACACTGGAAGGTCAGAGAGACAGAATAAGCCACAGCTATCTCACCTCGCTGGGTCCTCAGCTGGTCTTGTTTCCTCAGACTGGATGCCCCGAGCCCTCATCCAGAATGGGTCTCAGCTGAACTGCTGCTAGAAGCCTGAAAGCTTAACCAGCCACATGCTTCTCCAGGCCGCTTCTCCAGGCCAAATGCCTGCTCAGGCCAAATGCTTCTAGTTTCTGGTCCTCACGCTTTATATACCTTTCTGCTTTCTACCACCACTCCCTGGGATTAAAGGCTTTCTACCACCACTCTCTGGGATTAAAGGCGTGGATCACCATGCTTGGGTGTATCCTTCAACACATGAATTTCTGCCTCTGGAATGCTAGGATTAAAGGCGTATCCTACCACTGCCTAACCTCTATGTTTAATATTGTGGCTGTCCTGTTCTCTGACCCCAGATAAGTTTATTAGCATACACAATATTTTTGGGGAACACAATACCACCACACCCCCCCCCCCACCAAACCAGAAGCTATCTCCAATTGACAGCCACTGACAAATGAAAAATGTGTTTCTTTCAAGGGAGTCTCACAGGGGAAACAAACCACTCTTAAGGGTAAGTAAGCTGCATGTCCAGTAGCGGACGGCCAACAGGAAACGAATTCCACCACAGCACCAGAGGGTCTTTGACTCATAATGTATTTAAATAATAATAAAAAAACCTTTGCGGTCTTTTGGCAATTTTTTAAAGCTTTCTGTATCTTCTGTGTAGATGTCATGGCCTCAGACATTTGGCTTTTATGGGATTCCCATGTGTGAACATGTGTGCCTCTGTGTCTATATGTGTGTGTGAACGTGTGTCTCTGTGTCTATATGTGTGTGTGTGCACGAGTGTGTCTCTGTGTGTGTGTGTGTGTGTGTGTGAACATGTGTGTCTCTGTGTCCATACGTGTCTCTTAGGCTTTTTCTTTGGCTCTTTTTCTTGTTGTTTGGTTGTTTTGTCCTGTTCCACTTTGTTTTTGATTTATCTTATCTTTACTACTATTCCTTAGATGCCTGTTTGTTTTGTAAGGAGGGACAGGAAGGGTGTGGATCTGGATGTGGGAGGAGAGATGGGGAGGAATGGGGAGGAGTAGAGGGAGGGGAAACCATGATCAGAATAGAACGTATGAAAAAAAAAATCTATTTTCAATAACAGAAAAAATAATAAAATCACACCAGGTGAACAAGGGCCAAGAACGGATCAGGCATGCCAGACCAAGGAAGAGGTGTGTCTCTCTCCCCTCACCCAGCGCTGGGATGGCAAGGGCCCCACACGGACCTCTCACCTGACACTCAGACTGTGCATTAAGGAGTCTGAGGCCAGTCTGGTCTACAGAGCAAGTTCGAGACAAGCCCGAGCTACATCGTGAGACTCCGTCTTAAAAAACAGAATCAAACAATAAAAGAAAGAAAAGACAAAGGATCTTGCATTCATCTCAACCAGATACCAGGGCAGGTATGAGGAGGGGCTACAGCCGTTGTGGAAACCATCGGCACCTTGTGAAATTATTGCTGTTCAGTAAACTCTAAAACTGCGGAAAGACACAAACAGGCTTGATTGTTTTCTGGCACAGCACACTCATCAAAGCCTGGAACAGGTTTGTGAGCCTCGAGTGCCTGCCTCTGACCCAGCTTCCCTGGCACAGACGCAGCCAATGGTCAGGTACATTTCCCACCACCCCGATTTTCAAGAGCCCAGGAATGAAGGGTTAATGACAGCCCAAATCCAGTGTTTAGCTTTTCAAACACCTACAATGGTGTAAGGATCAAACAAGGGAATCTGATTTCTGGTTCATTGGAAACACAGCGGGTCCCTTGAGGCGGTGGTTCTCAACCTGTGGGTCATGACCCCTCTGGGGTCAAATGGCCCTTTACAAGGGTCACCTAAGGCCATCAGAAAACAGAGATATTTAAATTATGATTCCTAACAGTAGCAACATTACAGTTGTGAAGTAGCAACAAAAAATAGTTTTATAGTTGGGGGTCACCGCAACTTGAGGAGTTGTATGTATTAAAGGGTCACAGCATTAGGAAGGTTGAGAGTCACTGCTAAGGATTTAGCGCCCTCTGGTGGCTAGAGGTGCTCTGCAGCCGCTCTGAAGAGGAATGCCAATCTCTCTCTCTCTCTCTCTCTCTCTCTCTCTCTCTCTCTCTAGTAACTATGTAGTATGTATATGGGGAGCCCATATTTGTGTAAGACCTATGTGTGTGTGGTGTCTGTGGTATGCATATACATTGTGCTGTGTGGGTGGTAGGAGGTGTGTTATGTGTATGTATGTGTGTGACATTGTATTACTTATGTGTGTTCAGTGTGTGGTAGTATTAAACTCAGCTGTGTCCTACATAAGTTACTCCATATTGTGTGAAACAGTGGTTCTTTCACACTGTGTCTTGCCCTGAGAAATGTTTACAAGCAGCTTTTGAATCCATTTGGAGGGTGGAGCATGATTGCATTCCTGGGTGGACTTACAAATAACACTGTCTATCTGGTACCACCCATAGAGCAGTACTGTAAGGGACTAACTCCAGGCAGCAGGAAGTGTGGTGCCCTGTGCATTTATGAGGGTGAATTGAGACTGTAGAGGCACATGGGTATATTACAGTCACATCTAGGAAACGAGGCCCAAGAACTCACTGTACATCCAGGCTGAGGAAAGGATGTGACTCCCTCACCTGAAACCCATGGACGCCTGGCGCCTCTGTGGGAAAGGCCACCACCGACCTGTCACCTGACACCCAGTGTGAACCAGCCGACAGAGGAGGACTACTGTCCCCTCAGCTCAGCTCCATGCCCTCTGCCACTCAACTGCCACCTGCCCAATCCTCTTGCCTCCTCGGGGCCTCCATCCAGCCACTTCCCCTTTTGCCTCTGCAGCTGAAACTCATCTTGACGTCTCTGATTTCGACCCTGGCTCCGTGGTGGTTGATTCTACAGTGGCAGCTGCTTCTTCGGCTGGCTTGTCAATACAGAATCAATTCTCACTTCTCTTGTTCCACTTCTGAAAACTCGTAAAATTCTTCTGGAGCTTTCTAAAAATAAACCCTTTGTATCTGTTCTGTACCCAGCATATATGTATAAGTATGTACATCTATCTGAAAGATATAGAGATATGTTTATAGTGTGATGTGTGGAGTCAGTGTTGGCAATTCAGACCAGAATGAAAGAGTCCGTGCTCACCTTTGCCAAAATACCAAGAGAAGTGGGGTTATTTGGCAAACTGCTGACCTTGAGACCAGTGTAACGTGTGAATTTACTGTTATTCAACCAATTCTGACATTGTGGAAAGACACAAACATATTCCTCTGTATTTCTGATCAAGTGTGCTCATGACAGGTGTATCTATGTATATAGGGTACATGTGGTATGGTATGTATGTTTTATATAGTATGTGGGATGTGCGCATATGGTGTGCTTTGTGTGGTAGAACATGTAAGGGGTATGTGCAATGTTTGTCTGTGATGTGTGTGGTATTCAGTAGTGGGGTGTGTGTGTGTGTGTGTGTGTGTGTGTGTGTGTGTGTGTGAGTGTGAGTGACTGTGTATAGTGTTTGTAAAGGGAAATTCATAAGAAACCAGGAAATAGAACCTGTCTTGCATTAGGGAAGTTTTGTAAGTTTGGCCCAGGACTCTTAAACTGCTAGCCTTGGAATGCAGTAACTCAACACTGCAGACTTGTATCCAGATGTTCTGGGACTCCAGCTTTGGACCAAGACTGAACTTTGATATACCAGGACAGCTTGATTTGTATGACCCTTGTGGTTGATAATGTTGTGCACCTCAATAAACTTATCTGGGGGTCAAAGAATAGAACAGCCACTCTATTAAACATAGGTTTAGGCAGTGGTAGCACATGTCTTTAATCCTAGCATTCCGGAGGCAGAGATCTAGAGGCAGAGATCCATATGGATCTCTGTGAGTTCAAAGCCACACTGGAAACAGCCAAGCATGGTGACTCACATCTTTAATGCCAGGAAGTGATGGCAGGAAGCAGAAAGGTACATAAGGCGTGAGGACCAGGAACTAGTAGAGTCTTATTAAGCTTTTGGCTTTTAGCAGCAGTTCAGCTGAGATCCATTCAGATGAGGACTCAGGGGCTTTCAGTCTGAGGAAACAAGATCAGCTGAGGAATTGGCGAGGTGAGGTTGGATGTGGCTGGTTCTGTTTCTCTGATCTTTGAGCGTTCACCCCAATAGCGGGCTCTCATTTTTTTTATTAATAAGATAGTTTAAGATTCGTGTTACATACCCTGATCTACCTAGCAAAGATGTCAGACCTGGACATTATGTACATAGAGGCTCTTGTTAACATCCTAGAACTGTAAGCCAGCAGGTCTGGACTGCCCTGTTTGATGTGGTGAGCACTCCAGTTACTGTCCAGCTACTGTTTTTTTTGCAGTGTACCCGACAAGCCATTTCTCCTGTCTGGTCTAAGTCCCCTCTCCAGTTTCCACACGAGTGGCAACGTGCTTTCCCAGACACCTCCCCCACACTCGGGCCGTTCTAACAGTCTGTGTCTGAAGTCTAGAACACGCGGAGAGAGAGACTCAGGGACCAGGTGACAGGGTCCTAACGGGGCAGGGAAACTTGGGGGCATGTGAGAAGGGGAAAGGAACCCCTCACCCTGAAATTTGGTTGACACCTCTCACCAGTGGTGAAGCAAGAATTCCAGAACAATCACCGACAGCTCAAGACCGCCCGTTCCTAGCCAAACACGAGGTTTCCTACCACGTCAGAGAAGGACACGCACCAACACCCCTGTGCAGCCCCACTGGTGCCTAGTTTTCCTTGTCAGCTTACAGTTCCACCCCGGGGATCTCTGGAGCCACCACACACATTTTACTTATCAAGGGGTTCTTAGTAAACCTTGGAGATAAAACCCAAAGCCACCAAATTGGTTCACGCTAAGACAACGAACTGCTGCTCTCCCGTGAGGAACCGTGCCCACACTTGGGCAGCTCTCACTTCCTTTTCTTTGAAAAGCCCACACTCACACACTCAGGTGTGTGTGTGACTTTCACTCCCTGAGCGCCCACACTCACACTCAGGTGTGTCTGACTTTCTTCCCCTAAGCATTTCCCTTTCTCTTAACCCTCATGCTTAAGCCCATATGAAAACATCTTCAATAAAATCCCCAAGTTCACTTCATCATAAACTGCCGTCTCTTGGAATTCTTTCTGGTGCTGAAACCACAAGTCCTGGTTTGGTTTGGCTTCAGAGGAGTTCCTGAGGGCAGAACTCCTTGGGCTGCTGAGAGTGGCATGTGGAGCTGTGTCTCCATCTCCTCACAACTGATGCTAAGACTCTCGAGAGTCCAACCCTCTTTTGGGAAGCCATTTTCATGGAAGGTTTTCCCAAGTCTTCCTCAGGATGGGGACTTGAGGAAGGTGTCTGGAAAGGAGCTGGCCTCTGGCTAGAGCTGAGGTAAGATAGCGCGGCACACAGACTGGAAGTTTCATCCAGGCAAGATCTCAGAAGGTGCTGAGGCCTCTAGGTGGGAGGGAGAAAGCCCCACCACAGACCATGCCAGGAGCTTAGTGTTGCTCTTTTTAGTCAGACCATCCCAGCAAAAGAGATGAGGGGGCTGCTTCTTCCTGGGTCAGTGGGCAGCTGTTAAGCATGTTAGAACATCGTTTAAAAAAAAACGCTATTAATACTAATAGCAGGTTAATATTGCAAACACCTCTCCTGATTATTTTTCTGCAAATAAGCAACTGTGTTCCAAATAAGCAAATAATCCTGTGGAGGATTAGGCTATTTGACTTTTAACTGACAGCTTTAGACTCTTCTCTGGCGGGCTGTCTGCCTGGAGCAGAGGACTGTCAGTCAAGGAGCTAGGTAGACTACCTTTGGCCAGTGCCACTGTTCTGAATACTTCAGAGGAAGGTATAAAAAAACTGCTGCTGGCTGCTGCTGAAGTGCACTGGGCTCCTGAAGGCGTGGCCTTGGCAACAGCTGTTTCAAATACTTTACGCTGGAATTTTTGCCAACAGGAGCCTTGGTGAACTCTTAATGACCCGAGGGGGACATCCCCCTGATGACTTAGCAGAGGGAGAGCTGGAACTGGTGGGAAAGGGATGGCTCCATGCTTGGTGTAAACACAATCATTTACACAAAGGTGAGCGGGACTGGTACAAAGTCCCTTTTCTGGGGTAGCAGGATATTTGGCACACTTCCGTGAGGCAGCCGGGAGACACCCTCTTGTGTTCACCTGGTGCTTTAACAAAAGCCTCAAAGAGGCTTCTCTCTTCATCTCCACTTTCTTACTTTCAAGAGTTCTCTTTAGTGGAGTGGGATGAACTGGTGATGCCAAGAAGGATATGGTGGCAGAGCTGGAGCTGTGGGGTGGCCGGAGCCCTGACAGCTGCAGAGGTTGAGGCAGGAGAGAGGCAGAGCAGTCTCAGCTGTGGGGTGGCCAGCAGTCTCAGCTGTGGAGTGGCTGGAGCCCCGACAGCCGCAGAGGCTGAGGCAGGAGAGAGAAGCAGAACAGTCTTGAGCCAGCGGTGGGGTGGCACTGAGGATGTCAGCTGGGGCAGCTACATCATCGATAAGAGCGGGAGAAGGGACAGAGGACAAAGCAGCGTGGGACAGCTGTGGAGCTCTGGAGAGCATCCTGGGAAGGGACAAGAAAAATGTGGGGGAGAAGATGGGAGAGAGCTGTACAGAGCCAGAGAAGAGAGACTGCGGGCTTTGGTCACTAGAAGAGTTCCAGAGAGCTGCCAGCCCTTCAGGGCCGTGGAGCTAGACGCCCAAGGGCTGCAGCACTATGGCTGTCCAGGGCTGAGTCCTGATAGTTGGGCTGGGGATATGGAACGTAAGCTGCTGTCCAAGGGCGAGGGGTCCTGACTCTAACACTTGTCACTGTGGGTTAAGGGTTCTTGCACCTAAGTTCAGCACCAGAGCTGGAACACCAGGGGGTGCCATGTGCTGAGGCTCCAGTTACCTGCGGCTATCTTCCTCTCAGGAGCTGCCAAGGACCGGCCCTGGAGAAGCCTTTTCTTGCCTCCCATGGTTCTTATCTAGGATACAGCAGAAGGGCACCAGCTGGCTGGTTAAGACTGCCAGGAGAGAAGGAGAGCAACTTCTCAAGTGCAGGGAGGATTCTTGGAGGGGATGAGGAGGAGAGGGGGAGAGAGGGAGAAGAGGGGGGGAGCGAAGAGGGGAGGAGAGGGATAGGGAGAGGGAGAGAGAGAAGGAGGAGGGGGAGGGAGGAAGGGGGAGAGGGGGAGAGGGAGGGAGAGGGAGGGAGGGAGGGGGGGAGGGAGAGAGAGAGAAAGAGAGAGAGAGAGAGAGAGAGAGAGAGAGAATGAATCAATGAATCCTGGGTCTGTTCAGGAAGGGTCTGCCTCCCAGGGTAGATGTGAGGTCATTGTCCTGTGGAATCTGCTGCAGTCAGAGGCATTGGGAAATGGGCCCTCTAAGAGGGATTAATGTCTCTCTAGACTAGATTAGTTCCCAGGGAACAGGTTGTTACAAAGTGGGTCAGCACCGTCTCTTCCCTTTCTCCACTGGCCTGCTTGTCCTTCACTTCCTGCCTGGAGCTGAACTGCCATGAGGCCCTCACTAGAAGCCTTTTAGATGATGGTGCATGCTTAGACTTCTGGAACCATGAGCCAAAAGAAAGCTCTTTCTTAAACCAGGTGTGGTGGCGCACACTTTTAATCCCAGCACTCGGGAGGCAGAGACAGGTGGATCTCTGTGAGTTCAAAGGCAGCCTGGTCTACAGAGTGAGTTCCAGGACAGCCAGGGCTGTTACACAGAGAAACTCTGTCTGGAAGAACCAACTGAACAAACAAAATTAAACCTCTTTCTTCATAAATCACTTAGTCTCTGTTATTCTGTTACAGTGCTCTTTCTGTTACAACTTAGGAGAATAGGTTATTGATGACTCGTTTTCTTCTGCCGTGACAGAACAGCTGGGACTAGGTAATTGATAAAGAGGGAGGTTTGCCTGGATACAACACGCTACTGTTTGCCCTTCGATCGCATCCTTCACGTTCCCTCTGTGGTAGCTGACATTTTTAGCATCCAGCCTTAAACAACCCAAGCCCCGCCGTTTTATCATTTTGTGGTACTCCCTGACTTGTAAAATACTTCACATACCTTCTCATTTCATTATTTATAGTTCAGTAGATCTTACTGGCCTCATGTGGCAGAGAAGAAAAAAGCTGTAAGCATTTGAGTGACTTGACTGGAAATCAAACGGCTTCCTTTGATGGCCAGCCTAGGGCCATTTCTGCTCCCGAGCAAACCTTTTCTCGCAGGCTAAGTGCTTTGTAAATGCACCACTGAGAGAGTGGTGGTGTCCTCAGCATTTATTTAGCTCCCATAGACGAGATGGAGGGACGTTCCAGGAGGACGTGCTGGCTTTAATGGAGATCTATCACCGCCATCCTGCTCTGTCTGCACATCACTTAGGCTGTGTCCAGAGTGGAAGGCTCAGGAGGAGCAGCATCAATACAGCTGTTTTACTTAAGCAACAATGGTTCAGTAAATATACTCCCAAATCACAGCAATAGGAAAAGCCCCTCACAGTCTTGACGGGGGGGGGGGGGGGGGGGGGGGGGGGGGGGGAGAGGAACACAGTTGGGTGGGTACAGACCGTGGTAAGGACAATCCTCTGGAGACAGACAATCTAGAACCTTGGTTATTGGCTCCAGGATAGCTCCCTCCTCCAAGAGACCCTATGCATCTATTGCTTTTGCCCCTGGATACCTCTGTGGAGAAGTCCACACTGAAACTGTCCCCCCTCCCCCCAAAAAACCTGCTTCTGCTGTTTCCTCTTCTGATGAAGTTAGAATTAATTGATCCTCCTAATGTGCTCACATGGGGCAGCCTGTCTCCTAGTTTCTTCCCATTGTGTGGTCTCCCTCAGGACCACCATGGCTCTGTCTTCCCTGCTGTATTCATAGGCTGCTGTGTGCTCTGTCATGTCACATGAGAAGCCACACTCACCTTGGGACCGAAGTCCAGGGTTTCTCAGTGTCCCGGAGTACTGGGTGCTGATGGTCTGGGCTGAGATGTAGTCCATCCAGGATTGTTCCCAGCCACAGAGTACTGCCTTGATCAATCCACACTTCTGTGTGTGTGACCCACAGTGGAAAGCTTGCCTCTAGCTCCCCTGCTACAAGGCAAGGCAACTTTCATGAGCCTGGGGTTAGGATAAACTCAGTGGCAGGGCGTTTGCCTAGCACGCAGGAGGTCCTGGGTCCCTACTGAGCACTGTGTGGTTATCTCTCAGTTCTGAAGGTCCTCTGAGCCTTCTGCAACAACCGCCTGTGGTTCTGTTTCTAAGTCCAACACATAAATGCTGAAGATACCTCTAGGCACATGGTGGTGCCTTTACAAAGCACTTAGCCTGTATGAAAAGATTTGTTCTGGAGCAAAATGGCCCTAGGCCACAGGAGCTATTCTGGAGCCAGTAGCCCATAACCATTGCCTGCTCCCGCTGCATCCCTTACTCACGGTGTTCTGGAAAGCCCCCAAAACCCTTCCAGGTACCAGACTGTTTCTCTAGGCATCATCCTGGTAACAACTGGTACCTAGTATAGATAGGATGCAAACTTTAAAAAGAGGGATGGAGTTGGATACACTCCTGCTGGATGGAGTCATAACTGGCAGAGACAGAGCCCTGGAGGCTGAGGGTAGGCACAGAGCAACCAAGGACTGGGCAGCAGGGTCAGGCTGGGCTCTGAGTAGCCCCAAACAGGCAGACCTTATGGCACAGGACCAGGTGCCTGTGGTGGGGAAAGAAATATGGTGCTTATGGAGATACAGAAAGAGAACCCCACTAACAATCTACCATGCCCCGCCACTGAAAATTATGCACATGTGACACAGAGCTGATGATGTCCCCCCGAACCCTGGGGAGGTGGAGCTTTGAGGCAGCAATTCTTCCTAAGACGGACATGTGTCTTCCAGGATGAGACCACACGAGGCCAAAGTGCAGGAAGAAACTGTGTAAGCAGGTGGTTCAGACCCCCGGGTCATCTTCCATTGTGGCACTACTGCCTCGTGCTGGATGCTTGGTAGATGTAGAGTCAGTAGGATTCTTTGGGGGCCTGATGAGGGATGCAGGCCTCATAGCTGGGCTTTCCTAGCATGTGAAAACTATTAGGGACATATTGGTGCTGCACAATGACCTCCTCTAACATTAAATGAGGGGGTGAGGAGAACCCCCCTAGATGGGCTGAACCTTGGGCAATGCACTGGCTAAGGTCTGAAGGTGTGTGTCCCCTCAAGTCTCCTAGGTTAAAAACTAGGGACCTTTGGGAAGTGACCAGGCCATGAAGCTCTGACGAAGGGGATTAGTGTCCTTATAAAGGAGCCCCCAGAAAACGCCTTTGCTTCTTCCACTTGGAGGGTGCAACGAGAAGGTCTCATCAAAAGCTTAGCTAGCAGATCCTTACTGGGTACCTCTACCTTTGACCCCTGGACTCTCCAACTGAGAAATAAACTTCTATGCTTTATAAGCCACTCAGTTTGTGATATTATGCTGTGGCACTGAATGTATAGAGAGAAGTTTAGTATATACTTTGTGTCGAAAGAAAAGGTCTTGGGGCTGGAGAGATGGCTCAATGGTTAGGAGCACTGGCTGCTCTACCAGAGGTCCTGAGTTCAATTCCCAGCAACCACATGGTGGCTCACAATGACCTGTAATGAGATCTGGTGCCCTCTTCTGGCCTGCAGGAACACATGCAGGCAGAATACTGTATACATAATAAATAAATAAATCTTAATAAAAAATAAGAAAAGGTCTTGAGTTGAGAGTATATACAGATTCATAAGCAGCGTATGTAGCGCCTTGGTTGGTTAGTTAGGTATGGACAGAGAAAATCCGCAAGACGGAGAAGGAGTAGGTCAAGGGGATGTGCAGGAAAGCACACAGGCAGATCTATTCGAGGGGGCATGGGATGTGAATGACCTGCCACACAGTAATGCTCACAGGACAGCGCACACCCAGATGCTTCCTGAACAAAGCGGAGAGAAGCCAGATCTCTGGCCTTGGCCAGCCTTTGCTACTGGCCACTTTGATCCCACTTCAGTGAGCTTCTTTGAGGCAATCGCAGCTAGTTCCTGCCACTCAGACATCCAGCCACTAAGGGTGATGTTGCTGATGCTGCTGTTCTTCACCCAAGCTGCCACCAACAAAGACCTGAGGAGAGCTTCGTCCCTCACGGATACCAATCAACAATGTCCTGGAAGAGGAAGACATCTCATCTTGACAGGAAGTTGCTCCTACTCCGGGAATGGGGTTTGCTTTTACGGATAATACAGCTTTAGGCAGCTCTACCACCTGATGCTGACGGAACCTGAACAACACTGCCTTGGACCAAAGACATCCTCTGGAAACAAAAGATGTGTCACAGTGGGGACACGACCACAGCGAAATTTGGTCCTATGTCATATCATACTGGCCAGAAGCTATGGACTGGTAAGAGGGATGGAGTAGCTTTCAACATGCAGCTAGAGCTGTGCTTTAAAATGACGCATTGTCTTCTGAGCACAGTCTACTCTGTAAACCAACATCCACCATCCGGTGCCATGTCTCCAATAAATAGCAGACTTGGTTCAGGAATCAAGGGGGAGAAGCAGGAATGACCCGACTTATCAAGTATCACGACGCCGATAAAGGTCTCCTGGCAGCCTCACACCTCTGGGTGCCCTCCCTGCCTTTGATAAAGGTCTATCACAAATAAGCTGTGATGATGCTCAGCACAAGAAGGGACATTTGCAAGCGATTTGTAAACACATACATTCCAAGCGCATGCAATTATTTTCATCCCAGACAAATGCTGACTTTATTCCTGATTCGGAAGGCTGGTGAAGCAAGCTGTGCTTTGCTAGGGTAACCCTCTTTCCTCCTACGACCGAAAAGATGTCTGAGACAAGAACCAACCTGGAAGTGACCAGTTCTTTTCTGGTGCTTTTGCAACCTTCTGGGGGAGGAGTGGAGACAGAGGGAGCGGACAGTCATTCTCCAAACTTTTAAGGAGGACTTGCTAGGTGCCAGGCACCTGGAAGTAAAGTCAGGAAGAGCATTTCCATGGGATGAATGGCAGCAATCCTGAGGCTTAGGGGAAGCACTGGGTTGAGCAGAGGGCATTGTGGAGCAGGAGACATAGGGCCTAGGCCTTGAAGGTTAAATAGGACTTCAGTAGTTAGGGATGAATGCATTCCTCTTGGGTATTGAGGACTTACTAGCCAGAGCGAGAGAGCGAGAATGAGTGAGTGAGAGACAGAGAGACAGAGGATATCATTCCCAAACGACTCTGTCCAACCAGAGCCATTGAGGTCAACTTTCTTTGTGGCTTTAGACAATGTTGGGACGTCTCAGTTTGCCCTGCCACTGGACAGGGAGAGTACCATGAGCTACTGTGAACCACTGGGAGAGTTTTTGTGGTTTGTAAGAGGAAGTGTTTAGTTTGGAGGAGAGTGTGGAGGGGACCAGAGTACCCAGGAAACAAGTCCCAAGCAAGAGCAAATGGGGCTGGACTCTTGTTGGCCACAAGGGATTGATCTTCTGCCACAGACTCCAAAAACTCTCACCTGTTTCAACTTAAAGCTTGTTCAATATTTCATAGCCAATTGAAAAGCAAGTTGTGAGTTTGCCATTAAAAGAAATTGCATTAATCAAAAAAATACAATAAGTTTTGGGTCAGGCAGTTTAACTGAGAGCAAAAGCTGGTTGGGCCCCAGGAGAAATGGGCTCCCCTTTCTGGAGAATGCAATATCAAGAAACAGAAAACGATCAGCTATGAAGGGAAGAACAGAGAGAGGAGTTACAGGTGACTCACAGGAGAAAATGCTTCGGGTGAACTAAACTGAAAGGAAATGGGAAGAGGCCCAGTGAGGGGGGCGGTTCATGAGGATTAGCGGCATTTGGACACGGACACATTTGAAGACCAGTTTCAAGGGGGGCTGCAATTAGACTGATTCTATGATGTGGACAGTGTCGCCCTTTTCAGGACCACAGGACAGTGAAGCTGCCGCAGCTACCCTCCTAGTGGATGTGGGCAGCAAGAAACAAGTCAGCTCTCAAGAAAATAGTTCCCTCTTCATTCTGTTGCTGAAGGGGACTGACCATTGCAGTGTGATGAAATAGCTTGCCTGGTTCATCCTCTCCATGCCCAGAGTAGCTATGGAGGGCTGATGAGTTGCCCATCAAAAATGTGCTGACTAGTCTGCATGCATGTCCCTCTTCTTCCCCAGGAGGGCGACTCCTGTGGACTTTGTCCTGAGGACCCCAACAACTTTCAGTTGTGGGTGGCCAGTGAGAAACACAAGAACAGAGAAGGAGGAAGAGAGAAGTTGAGAGGTCCCATTATGTCCTCTCCTTGCTTTAGGCCCAATGCTGGGTTCTCCATGACTATGCCTATCCCAAGGCCCCTCCTTCAACCATGGCTCTAGCTCACAGCTCCTGGAGTACCTGCCTCCTCTGTCCTAGAGTGCCTGTGGCCCCCACCAATGCTGACCCAGCCCTCCACATTGCTATTGGCTCTTGTGACCTACCCCACCACCACGGGTGCCTTCCATCTGATTGGTCTTCTTGTGGGACCCTGACTGAATTCAAGACTCAGGGAAATGTGACAGCAAAGAGTCCAGTTCCTGTCTCTGGCAACAGTGGATGTCTCAGTCACTATTCTACTGAAGGGACACTATGGCTGAGGCAGCTCTTACAAAAGGATGTGTTTAATTGGGTGCTAGCTTCAGTTTCAGACGCTTAGTCCATTATCATTATGGCAGAGAGCATGGAGGTAGGTAAGCAGTAGCTGAGAGTTTTACATCCTGATCCAAAGGCAGCAGGCAGAGAGACAGACACACTGGCATCGGCTTTCGAAACCTCAAAGCCCACTTTAGTGACACACCCCCTAACCCTTCTCAAACAGCTAATCAGCTGAGAACTAAGCATGCAAATATGTGAGCCTATGGGCGCCATTTTCATTTAAACCACCACGGTGGGCAGCAGACATGTTTTTCTTAAGTTGTTGGGTAGTTTGCTTTGTTTTCAGATAAGAGGCACAGGAGGGTGGTTCTATGATCGGGCCCTACAATGTCTATAGGAGGCAGGGAGCTCTAGAGGAAGGCCTCTAGACTCAAGGCTGACATGCATTAGCCATGACTCATCGAAATCCTTATGTTGACTTGTATGACCTTTCAGTTTCTAGTGAGTTCATGTAACTGCTACAAAAGCAGGGCTCTGGCCCTTTATTCACAGGGCTTGGAACAATACCGCATCTATTATATGTGTTTGGTATATAGTTGTTGAATGAAATAATACCTTTTCATTAAGACGTTACCAGCACTCAACACACATCTATCCAATGTGTATGCACAGATTCTGTATTGGGCTTGGGGATACAGGAATGGATACAGGAGAACGGCAAGAGAGATGCTTGTACTTTTGCCCGCAAATGCTCTCTTCTACAATGGTCTTTAGGAATACTGTGAAGAGTCCAGAGCTTCTGCTTGACAAGCTCAGAACCACTTTCTGTGACTTCCAGGGAAGTGTTATAACAAAACTGCAGATTTGCTGGGCTTTGGCCAGGAGGTATGTTGATACAATTGTTCATTTCCCTTTAGATCTCTCCCATGACTCTCCTGCAATCCTCTGAAGGGAAGCATCCTCATCTACTTTTTCCCAGCTAGCCTAGCAGGCTTCCTGACCCATACAGATGTTCAATTTAATACGCACTGATATTATGATGGTTACAGTTCCCTGGGTACTGATCATGTGAGCTTAAGGTCATCTTTAACGCTCTTTTCTCCATTTTTATGGCATAGATATTAAGGTTATGATGACTTAAAAAATCTTAAACACCAAGGTTGGTTGCTCCCTCTTGAAGGATGGATGGGATTACAGGAGAGTCAGGTGCCTGGGCAGCTTAAGGCTAAGTAAGGTTGTTCCTCCTCTTCAAATAGAATCTCACTTCTTGGAAGCTTTGGTTCATGTCTGGGGTACTGATGGATGCAAACTGCTTGATTATCCCCATTTCCCAGAGTCTCTTGCTTCATCATCCTTTGTTTCAAAGATCTCAAGGCAGGGGTCCCAGGGCTATTATTATTCCTGCTTTCAGTACCCAGTGAGCTTGAACTTGAGTGTCCCTGAGCTGAAATAAATGAACAGAAGGCACAGTTGCCTCCTTGGCTGTGGAAATAGCAGTTCACTCCTAAGTCTCCTGAGATGCTGGTGGTCAACAATGGAGGATTGTATGGAAGACCCAAGCACACTAATTATATTTATTTAGTTATGCTAATATTGGGTAAACACAGCTGCACAATACCTTACAGGGATACACTTCTCTTTGCACTGACTTGCGATCATCCAGATCTTTAATGTTTTCGACTACAAAATTGAAATGTTCTGAAATTTCTATGTCTATTTACTAGGTTCTTATCAATGAAATGGAGCATTTATTTGCATAGGTTTGACGCTTAAACCCTTGTCAACAACTATATGGATAGAAAACTAACGAGCAAATTCATCAACTGTGCTGAAGTTCTTAACTCTTCTCTCTTAAGATTTGATTGGTCATAATTAATAAATAAAAGGAAACCCATTTCCATTTCCCCAAGCCTCGTATAGCTCATTAGTGAATGGGGTCCAGGAAATGTGATCTTTCCTCAGTCAGGATGAAGACACGGTTTAGCACTCTCCGTGAGATTGATGAAATCGTGCAGCCATTTGCTTGCCTGGTATAGTTCTTGGATACAGATGGTCTCTGATTTACCAGGCTTCGGCTCTGATTCTTCAAGACACCGCAAAAGTGATGTATGTTCATTAGAAACTGTACTTGGGCTCTGGACTTTGGCCTCTTCCCTGAGTAGCTACATGGTTCCATCCTCTGATGTGACACTGGGCAGGGGTAGCAGGCCCTGTGGTCACCAGGCAGGACTAGCAATCAAGACCCTACTGTGTGCTGTGTGGCTGAGCTAGGGCACTCTGTAGGTTAGAGTCTTTCAGAGCACTTTTGACTTTGTAATATTTGCGACTTACGATGGGTTTATTTGGGATGCCACCCCATCATAAGTCAAGGGATGTCTGTGCATGCCACACACAGAAGTAATTTTCAGGTGTGTCCAACTTTTTGAGACTGTGACCGATGTCATCTACACACTCTGTCATGCTTTGAGAACTGCCTAATCGAGTCATCTCCCCTAAACTCTAAAAAACAGCAAACCTTGCGATGGTCTAGGTAAGCTTATGATTCGGTGTTGAGCTGTGTTCCTAGCTGTGCTGCGCACCCAGCCTATGCCTCACAGGTTAGACACCTACAACAAAGGCGTTACATAATGAAGCAAAAGTGGGGGCGGTAGCGGGCTTTCTGGCTTAGATACTGTTCAGTTGTCTTATCCCAATCTCCTCCGATGTACCTTATCCCTATTCCACACACCCCAGGGAGGAAAACTATCAGGGATCAGGGATATACCCCAATGGCCATTGGGAAAGCTACTCCATGCCCTGTGAGTGAAGGCTAATCCTGGGGAAGCCCAAGGCTCAGGTCCAAGGCTGTCTGTGCTTGGACTCTCACAGTGGAACTAACTTCCTGTGACCTCCGGAAGGGCTGCCACCCACCAGAGTGCCAGGCCTTGCTTCACAGGATGCAGAAATCACTCTTACCTGAGAAGTAGCCCCCGAGGCTTCAAACAGCGAGTTGCATTCACCTTCGTGGTATGTTTCCTTACAGTCCCGGCAGAAAACGAACTGCAAAAGAATACCGTGAGTCAGGAGCATTCAGTTGCATTGCAAATCCACTTCTATCTATCTAGTTTGAGTTAGAGCTTCTGTGTCAAATTACTGTTTGCAAAGTGGGATCAACTTATATTTTGATGGGACAGCTCACTGTTAGAGAGTGCTCTGTGCACCTCAACAGGGTAGCAAAGGTGAATGGTGTGTCCCATTTCATTTCTTCCTGCTGTCCCCAGCCCACCGGAGGAGACAGCAATGAAGGGGGACGCTTGTGAAGAGGCGTTCCAGGTACCAAAGCAACGACTTCATTTCAGGCTCATCTTCAATGTTTGTTCTAAGTTTGTTTTACAAACACAACAGACTTCTGTGGTCAGTGGACTTAGTTTTGTACTGAAAGCCTGTTATAAAAAGAAGGAATGGGCTGTTTGGGGGCTGGACTGCGTCCCTTTGTGTATTCCCCTTCAGTCTCTGAGATTCAGAAGGGGATGTTTTCATCCCCCAGCCTTATCACTCTAAGGCTACATCTGGACACGGAGCCTTTAACATGTGAGTGCCTTAAAAAGAGCCATTAGGTTGGCTCTAAACCGCAAGTGTCCTTGTAAGAAGAGGTCAGAACACATGGGCTGAGGAATGAGCATGTGAGGATATGATGAGAAGCCACCATTGGACAGCCTAGGAGAGAGGCCCCAGAGGCCACCACAAGGAAGGCATAGTTCTGTTGTTTACAGCTTCCAGTCTGCTACAGTTTGTTTCAGCAGTTAGGAAACAAATGTGGGGAATGAACACAGGTCTTTTGTTGTTGGCAATGCTGGGGATGAAAACTAGGACCTCGGGTAGCCGAGCAGGCACTGGACCACAGAGTCACATCCGAGGTCTTCCCACTGGGTGATGATGCTCCTTTCAGACACCCCAGGACCCTGCTGCCCTCACCCTTCACTTTACCAAGAGGAAGCTGGAAAAGGAAGTGCCCGCTGACCCAGTGGAAAGGCTCTGCATGGGTCCTATCACTGCCCAGAGTAACTGGGCCGCTCCAGAAAAACACATGATGTTTTCCTCATTGCTAGCCATGTCAAGGCTGCAGCAGTGGTTCAGGCTGGCTCCACGCTGTGACTTACTGAACCAGAGTCATCATCCCACCTAACATCTGAGACACCAGAGGAAAGCCACCAAATGCCTGAACTCTCAGAAGACTACCAGAGGCTGGAGAGCTCTGAAGCTCATGTGCCAGGAAATCAGCCAGGCATCTGTCATGGTTTTGATTGAGGTAAGATGAATTTGGACTGAAAAGCAAAAAGCAAAAACAAACGGTACCGGTAACACCAACTTTGTTTTCAAAAGACATCAGTTGTTTCTCTTGGACTCGTGCAAGACCCCAGCCCAACATGCTCTGCCCTCACATGTCCTTCCCCATGCAGGCAGACTCCTCAGCTGCAGGTTGAGCATCCTTTAAATATGGTTTGGGACCATATTTAATTCAAATTGGCATTACTTTTCAGATTTCTGAATGTTTGCATATATACACACATACATAATCACATACATTAACATGTATACACATATGTATATATACATACATATTAACATATAGTCACACATTACATATATGCACACATACATATACATATATGTATATATGTGGATAGTGAAATATTTGGGGGATTGGACACAAATCAATGCACAAAATTTATTTAATTATGCCTTACCCACAGAGCCAAAAGGAAATTATATACAGCATTTTTAGTTTGCATATTTCTTTTAAATTTTTAAGATTTTATGTGTTTGGGTATTTTGCCTACATGTGTATCTGTATACCATGTACATGCCTGGTGCCTGTGGAAGCCAGAAGAGTGTGTCAGGTCCCCTGGTACCAGCATTACAGGCAGTTGTGAGCTGCCATGTGAGTGTTGGGAATTGAACCCAGGTCCTCTGGAAGAGCAGCCAGCCTCCTGAGTCAGTCAGCTTCACTTCCAAGCTTACGACGGTGTGAGAGGGTGTGTGTCTGTCCCTACACAGCTCGCCCGTGCGGCCAGGCTTTACCCCCAGATATTTAATTATCACCCTAGATGTGGTGAGTCAGGGTTGCCTCCTATGCTTCTCTTTCTTTTTAGAGTGAGTGCAGGCATCTTCTTGCTGGCCCCATCCTGACCTTCAGCTCTGGCACCCTCAGCTGAAAAGCTGTGCACATGGTAGCTCAGTCAGCTCAGCCACAGAGAGCGGGCTCTGACTCCAGCCGCCACTTTGGAGGGAAGCTGGTCTGATCTCTTGGCGTGACAGGAAAAGTGCTTCACATCTTATTAGCCAGTGGATGAGATATAAAATCAGTTTCATGGTGCAGGAACACCCTGGAGGTTGATCAGTTTGTCAGAATAAATAGGCCTCTCTTGACACAAAGACATTGAATTCACCGGTACTGTGGGAAAAAGGACCATAAAGGAAAACACCAAGATGACACACGCAAATGAAAGCCGCTGCCGCACCGGGTCCGGGGTGGAGAGGAGAAGAAAATACCTTGGGAATATGCTAGTGGTGACATTAATTCATGAGTAATTTGCTTCTGTTCCAAGGCTACCCCTTCAGTGCAGCTGTATCATACAGTGGGTTCTTTCCAGGTAATAATTTGAATCTGTTCTATATAAATTGAGGAAATATGAAGAACAGTGGTTCTCAACATGTGGGTCGTGACCCCTTTGGGGGCCAAATGACCCTTTCACAGGGGTCACCTGAGACCATTGGAAAACACAGATTTTTTTTTACATTACAATTAGTAAGAGTAGGAAAATTACAGTTATGTAGTACCAATGAAAATAATTTTATGGGGGTTGGGGATTTAGCTCATTGGTAGAGCGCTTGCCTAGCAAGTGCAAGGCCCTGGGTTCAGTCCTCAGCTCTGAAAAAAAATAATAATTTTATGGTTGGGGGTCTCCACAACATGAGGAACTGTATCAAAGGATTTCACATTAGGAAGATTGAGAACCACTGTTCCAGAAGGTCTAGTTTGATCTTGAAAGTGTTTGGGGGGATTTTTAATCACTTTATTCTGGACACTCAACAAAGGGTTTGTGCAAATGCAAAGGGCTTCAGTTCCTAAACCACGCACAAAGATAATGCAGGGTGCCACGAAAAACTCCCAGGCATGTACCGGAATGGTTTCAAAATTTGAGTAACACACTGTGATCATCAACATCAAGAAGGCTCTGTGAATTAATAACTCAAAGTCATTCCTGTCACAGACCCCCTAGCTGCCTGTGTCCCATCCCTGCAGAGGTGATAAAAACCTGTACACAAATGGTTCTTATCTCCTCTAGTGTTTCAGCAGTGGGAAATAATTTATTCTTAAATATCTAAAAGGGACTTCATTTTGGAAAAAGAATTATGAGGAACACAAAATTTCTTTTAAAGATTCCTACAACTCTTCTCCCATCTCTCGGGCAATAACAATAGCCACAAATGATCTGGATGCTTTTTACATTCTCATTGAAACCAACTCATTATAACTGTTTCCTATTTAACAAGATGCCATTCTTTTATACATCCATTTCCAGGGTGCTGGGATGATGCTCCATCACACCCACACAGCTCCTCAGGATGGTATTTTGGACCAGTGTAAGAACCTCTGTTGGTGCTGAAACTTGTTGTGGAACAATCTTTTTGTACACGGTGAAGATTTGTCACTCAGATTGCTTTAATAAAAATAAAATTGCTGAACGGCCAATAGCTAGGTAGGATTTTCAGGGCGGAAAGAATGCTGGGAAGAAGAAGGGTGGAGTCGTGAGGAGATGCCATGAGATCCAGATTGAGCAGGATGGGCAGTATGTAGATGAGGTAAAGGAGCCAGAGCAGCACATAGATTAATAGAAATGGGTTAATGTAAGTTATAAGAGCTAGCCAAAAACAAGCCTAAGCTATCGGTTGAGCTTTCTTAATTAATAAGAAGTCTCCATGTGATTATTTGGGAGCTGGCAGGTGGGATGGAAAAATTCACCCACAGAAACTATTTCAGGAGGGAAAGTGTGTTTGTGAGAAGACACACCCTCATCCATAGTTCCACACTCACTGCTGGTATTCGGACTTCCCTCTCAGGCTCATGGGGTTTCCTCTGACCAGTGATGTGGAAGGCTGCCTTTTCTTTCTTTTTTTTTTTTTTTGGTTTTTCGAGACAGGGTTTCTCTGTGTAGCTTTGGTGCCTGTCCTGGATCTCACTCTGTAGACCAGGCTGGCCTCAAACTCACAGAGATCCACCTGGCTCTGCCTCCCAAGTGCTGGGATCTAAAGGCGTGCACCACCACCACCACCACCACCACCACTACCACCACCGCCGCCGCCTGGTTGGAAGGCTGCCATTTTGTGTAGACATTTCCCATGTGTTAATCATGGCCTCATAGCTGCTGAGGCTCCCGGAACATGCATACTGCCCTCCAAACCTCTGGAGCAGATGTCACCCGAATGGAAGGAGGCAACTACCATCCATTTACACAGCTTGCCTTTCCTGTGTTACCTTCTCTGGAGAGGAATCTCACAAGCACCAATGACTTCTATTTCATTTTGATTTGCTTTTTAAAAATGAAAATATAGTTTTTCCAAGACAAGGTCTCATATCCTGTAGTACAGTTTGGGCTTGGTCACTACATAACCCAGACTGGTTCTGCTTAAGCTTTCCAAGTGCTGGGTTTACAGGTATGTGCTACTCTGCCTGATTTAAATGTTTTTTAAGAGTTACAGAAGGGTTGGGGACTTAGCTTGGTAGTAGAGCGCTTGCCTGGCAAGAGCAAGGCCCTGGGTTTGGTTCTCAGCTCTGAAACAAACAAACAAAAAGACAAATTTATACAAAAGACCAAAAAATGCCAGAAGTGGTAGTGCACACCTTTAGTCCCAGCACTCAGGAGGGAGTCAGATCTCTGAGTTCAAGGCAGCCTGGTCTACAGAGTGAGTTCCAGAACAGCCAGGGCTACACAGAGGAAACCCTGTCTCAACACCCCTCTCCCCCAAAGCTACAGAAGTGATCCATACTTACAGTATGGGTTCTCTGAACCCTGTTTCACTGTTAGGCTTCATTGGAGGGGGTCAAACACATGTCCCCATGAGTGCCTGTGAAGGCAGCCTCATGTATGAACTCCGTCACCGTCTTTGAGAACCCATCAAACACTGAGAAGTGCTTCTCTGAAGACATTTTATAGACAGGAAGCTGGCTTTCAGTGAGATTTCCATGGGCAGTCTGGAGAGGGGGATTCAATCACTGAAAGGCCTTAAAAGTAGAACTGAAGCCCTCTGAGAAAGAAGAGGGTCCACCTGCGGCCTTCAGGACCAGGCTGTGCCCATCAGTTTCATCCTGTCCTGCCCTGTGGACTTGAGACAGGCTTACCTAGTCTACAGCTTGTTAAGTCAACTCTGCAATAAATCTCTTGTTATAAATTGTATGCATCTTTACAGCTATATGTGTGTGTATGTATGCACAGGTTTAACCAACACATATGTGTGTGCCTGTAGGCACACATCCATACACATGTGTGGTTGTGTGTTTATTGAGGTATAATCAATCTCTCTCTCTCTCTCTCTCTCTCTCTCTCTCTGTGTGTGTGTGTGTGTGTGT